>VZTN01019848.1:0-17402 GCA_013400515.1 Erpornis zantholeuca | reverse complement strand
ACTTGTATTCCTAAAACAAAATATTCAATTTCCACAAAGGCAAATAATTTGATAACAGAAACCATCTGTCTGATTTTTCTGTCCAAGAACTGAGACAGCTCTTGCACAGCTTTAGCAGTTTCACAAGTATGAAGTAAGGAAGGTGGTAGGTTTTTTTTAACTTAAGGACAATTATGATAATAAATCTGAGGCACAAAACCCCAGCTTTATTCTTTGGACACCCAGAGAACAGGTAGCCAGTCCTAGAAACAGAGACCAGAGAATTTGGTTCCAAAATCACTTGAGAAGTTATCTAGAGAAATAGGAAGAGCTCTCAAAGCTGTGCCACCAGCCTTTGGAAAATGTAGCAGGGATTATCTTAAAGATGATCAAGCTAACAGGACATTTGCATATTTTAATTGTGCAGTTTGCCATCAAGATGGTTTTCCAAATAGAAGAAATGTAAAGTTTTTACACATGACACCTTTAGTTCTTTCTCTCGATCTTGCAAATGCTGTTTCCATCGCAAGCTTTCAAAACCTACAAAAAATTCATTGTGAGTTCATAACACCTATTTAGAAGGTAACACCCTCTTACTGTTCACATTTGTTACATTTTCACTGTATCTCAACAAATACAACAAAAGTTTCTTATATACTTTACATGGCAATGTAGCAGAAAGCTGAGTCACAGTATCATGATGTGAACTAGTTCCTTACTCTGAAACACCACTCCCCCTTTTGGTTTTGCATGCAGACAGCAGTGGTTATTGCTTATTAAATAATTCTAATTAAAACCAAGCAGGTTCATCCTAGATTCCCTCAAGTTAACTCTGATTAGTGGCTTTACACAGACTACATCTTTGCTGAAATGATCAAAAGAGAAAATCCCTTCAAGCAGTTATAAAGTACATTCTCCCCTCAGAGGCATAAAAGCCACTTATATTTTACTTAAATCCTACCTCTAACGTCTAAATTCTGCTGTTTCATTTCTTCTGGCTCTTGCATGTAGTACTTTAGTGCATCTGTCGCTGCCAACACCTACAAGTATGAAACAAGAAGCATTAAAACAAAAATACTCTCATTCTGCAACGGTAGAATATGGGAAGAAACCTGTATTATATGCATGCTACCAAAACCTGGTGTGCTTCTCAGAAGCATTCAGGTCTTCCTTTAAAAAGCTGACTTTTCTCTCAAAATTGAAAAGGATTCCCTCTTCCTCAAAATTTACACAAATACATCCTAGATACAAACAAACAATTTTTCAACTCTCAAAGTAGTGGGTAAATACACACCATTTTGTCAAGCCTTCTTATACCAAATATTTTTTTAAAGATAACAACAGCATTTCACATACTCTTGTGACTTTTTCTTTCAGATTAATCCCTCACATTTATCCCTTTTAAGCATTCTGCTACAGAAGCAGATTTCTCATTGTACCTTGTAAGATACAGTGCCCTTACTCAAATGCTTTCCTTCATTTGGAGAATTGCTAAAATTCCAGCAGACAAAAGCAAATCAGTCACAAAAAAATGCAACAGCTGGTCTAAACACAAGGGACTAAGGCACCCTATCACATTCTAAGAATAGAAGCATTTGAATATAATCATTGTACTTTTTTTTCTCCAGTGGAAATATAGTTAGTGTGCCATTAGTTACAACCCAAATTCTGAACACCAGTGCAGAGACCTGTATCTGTCTGTGAGGAAAACCAATCTCAATTCTATATTGCAAGTGATGTTTCAGCAACACCACCAAGGAAGTGATTTTCATATAAAAAAAGTCATGCCTATCTCGAGCAAATAATCTAGAACAACAGAGCATTATAGAAAATAAAAAGCAACCCTACATCTGATTAGAGCACAAGAGTCTTTATAGTTTATCGAAGGTATTTTTCTAATTCAGTTTGCAAATATTACTTGTAACTGCAAAACACATCAGTATGCTAGACTGTGAACACAACCTGGCTGAGAAGGCAGCCAGGGCAGATTTTTCCTTGCTCTTGGAACATCTCCTGGTCTTTGACAAAGAACACGCTGTGCATCATGTAGATGCAATGCACACACAAAGACCTGTCTGAGTGAAAGCAAGGAGAAGAAGAAAGATACACAGCCAAAAAGATACAAATGTAGAATGGTGTGTAAAAACATGCTTTGTCACTCACCTTGTCTTGTAATGCAATGCAACAGAATCTGGATCAAGCCCAAAGAGGAGCTGTTCTTATGTAGGTATTCTTTTCCTCTAAAACAGTATTTTCTGCAGGATATTACTGAAAGAGAAAGCATTCAAATGACAATCATCAGACTGATGTATTAAATCTTTGCTAATACTTTTTACATTTACATTAATATAGTTAAGGAAACAGAAGCTTCTGAATTTTCTGGTTTGTCCTTCAACAGTCTTTTACAGCAAAGACAGATTTAAGGAATGTGCGATGACAAACTAGGAGAAAGTACAACTTCTCGGAACAATAGTGTCAGCAGAGTTGTTAGCCAGTCATACCAGCTTACATCTCATCTTCTCCACCACTGTCACAGAGTAGCTCACCTTGTAAGCAAGCACAAGGCAGACATCAGTTTTAAAACAAACAAAACCAACAAAAACCCCCACAATCACTTTGCTCGACTTTCTGCCCAAATGGCTCGTTAGTAGTAAATGACTTTATACAAGTCTTTAACACCTGCCATAACATAAATGCTAAAATACACTTGGATCACAAAAACTCTGGCACTTCATTTTACAGTGAAGAGTTCCCCTTCCTAAGATGGGGATCTCTCATCACCACGTAAGAGCTGGGGTTGGTTACACACAAAACTTCACATGGAAAAAAGAACATGAGAACATTTCCCCCAAGACTAGACATGGAGATTAAGTGTGTCTGAACTGAGAAGAAAATACTAATTTATGCCATATACATTGATCCATTTCTCATTATTCTAAAATTCAGCTAGTAGAACACAAAAACTGGACAAACGTCTTACAAACAAAGCTATATTATAGTCTAGATTTTAAAAAAGAAGATCTTAAGACAGATGTCAAAACAAAAATAAAGCTGTTAATCTCATTGGCTATGTTCTTCTAACAGTTAATATATAAAAGCTCTTGTCACCATGTCAAATATTGAAAAGACTGATCTGAATAAAATGTGAGGCTTTTAAATAACAAAAATAAACTCTTTAACTTATGTTTCATTTGTTGATTGAGTTGCAAAAAGCAGAGGTACTACAATGACTTATGTGTAAATGCATCTGAAGCTATTTGATTTGAATACTGAACCTTAACAATGCTAAAAAAATCAGAAAGATTGTGTTTAATGACTTCTTTGAAGCTCACACTGGCTGCTTTTCATGAATTGTTAATTCCTTACATTATTTACAATACTCTCTCCACATATTAGAAAGCACTGGGTATATAATAACAGTTTATATTAATTACAATGTCAACATTAACGTTTTTATAATTTATGTGACAATGTATATTCTTAGTATTTCTAGCTGCTTTACAAATTCTATAAACACTCTATACACATCCTTTCCTTGAAGTGACCAAATCAATATCCTGTTGTCATAGCAGCAAGTTGTTTTTTGAAGCCCAGACCAGGGAGGTGGCTGCGACTGAGTCCAGATAGGTAAATTACCTCATCCACCCATCTGCTTCTTCCATAGGACAGAAGGGAAAAGCCTGAACAGCTTCTGTTCCGCCCACACCTCCTGCATCTCTGTCTGATACTTTACAGACTAAGCTTCAGAAAAAGCAAGATACTGGTTACATTCCTTTGCTTTCAGTTCTTGGAGTTCCCAATCAGTGGGGAAAAAAAACCCCAATACACAAATAGAATGGAGCTCCCCCAGTCCCTTATTATTCAAAGCATGGTAGTTTTAAGCAAGAATGTATGTATGGTTTTCAAGACAGTACTCAATTAACCTGTGAAATAACACCATAGAGTAATAGGTAGCATCCTGCTATTGATGGTTCAACTCCAAACTCATTTAATATGACTCAGGCATTGTGGAATGCCAGAGGAACAGGTAGGCTTAAATAACATATAATAACATTTACTAACTGCCATAAATCAATGTATTTGGCCAAAGCAGTAAAAATGCAAAGCCATTCAATGCTTGCATAAGACTGAACTATCAGGTATATATTTGACAAGGACTGTCTTCTGGCAGGTCTCTTTTCACAGAAAGAAATCTATGTTTTGTGATCCCAGCCTTGTTGTCTCAAGCACACCCAAACATCAAAATAGACGGTGATTGTTGTAAATAATTTCAGCAATAACTTTTCTGGAAATGCTTCAACCAATGCCTTTGTTCAAGAATCATCACTAACGTCAGCCTCATACTGAACAGAAATTTTGTCTTAATACTATGAGCCAGTTAGCCTATATTGTAATTTTTATTCATAGTCTCTCAAGTCACTAAGATTCAAAATTAATTTCACTACGGAAATCTGATGCCCCTACAGACTGCAGCGAGAGCTTTTAAACAAGCGGGGCCTCACAGCTTTCCTAGGAGCAGCAACATGAGTGAGCTGTGACACATTTGCATAAAGCCTGACTCAACACTGTCCACCTGCTCTCTTTAATGTGCCTTGCATTGGAAACATAAAGTCAAAGTATCCCAAATACAGAACTTCATATTCAAAACCATGATCAGCTTTTTTCTGATATGTTGTCATATCATCATTTTCTGATGATACGAAAGACGGTCATGAGCATGTCCAACTCAACAATGTTTCAATATAAGTTTAAGTTTCACATGAGTTTTTTTACCCACCTGCAACTGAACAGAGAAATATTCTTTCAGTGACCTTTTCAGATGGCTGTTCTCTCCACACCTTTCCCCTAAAAACACATTAACTGTGAGTCATAAAGCTAAATGTGTGAGAAAGCAAAATAACTGTGTGTTGAAACAGACCCAGGAACAATTCAGTCTCAGCTTTCACTTCTTGTTGCCCACACTAATAGTCATTGTCCCTCTTGCCTCATGAAAAGCATTTATCCAATCCATCAAAAAGTTTTTTCTTCGCCTCCAGAACATTATCATGCCATCTTTTCCTTTCGCAATTAGAAAATGTTGCCACTAGTGAGATATTATTACTAAGTAAAATTAATTATGCCATAAGGAATAACAATATTTTTAAAGAGAATGTAAGTTTTAAACATATTATATAAATTCTTCAAGTTTCCCCAGTGATCTTTCTGTAATGTGGAATAAAACCACAGTAAGTTTATTTTAATCAATTGGAATAAAAAGAGATATCAAATGACTTTAAAGTTAAACAATCTTCATACACCGCACATCATGAAATAGTTGACATCAAGAAGGGAAAAAGGAGAAGTATAAAAGCTCACAATGGGTAATGGTTTGCTGTAAGAATGCACAATATGTTTCTTAGAGATGCAAGAGGCAAGGCTGGCAAAAAATCCACATAAAGAAAACAGCTTAACGAGGACTTGCAAATAAATCAACCAGGAGTGCCACAGGTACAGCATCTCCAACTACTTCAGTACATTCATCTTGGTGGAGTAATCAGCTGGATGAATAAGAAAGAAAATCTTCAGTGGAAATCAGCTTCCTTTTTCTTGGCAAAGGGACAGGAAAGAAAAAGGGAACTGACTTTTTCTAGAGAGAAGACTACACAGAGGCAAAATGACCAACATTCAAGCCTCAACACCAAGTAGGTTCTCAATGCAAAACACACTTTAAAAAAAATTGCTTCTGTATAGTTTTCAGTTTGCTTTGCTTCTGTGAATGAGCTCACTTGCTTTCCATGTGTATAACAGATTCTAATAATACTTAGTAACTATTTGTATTAAGAAAAAATAACTATGCTTATACGATACAAGAGCTCACAAATTCCAATAAACCCTTATAAGGTCTTCATTGAACTAATCCATCCCAAAAAAACTCCTAACCAACACATTCTCAACATTGTTTTGCATTAAATAACAGCTGCCCAAGTCCTCTATCTCCTAAGATTGTATACAGCTATTAAATTTTTCCTCCACTTGCAAAAAGGACTTGCACATTTTATTAGCTAAAACTTCACTGTAATACTCAGATCTGATTTTCAGAGAAAGTCTAGTTCATAGAAACCAGAAATTTGTGCATGTATGTACTAAAGAAAAAAAACCGACACAAAACAAAAACCCAAAGTAACTATGTAAAATTCTGTCTCCACTCCCCTTGTTCTGCTTTCAGTGTGTGGGTTCTCCCACCTACCTGAGGCCCATAAACACAGCAAGAAGAGTATATCACAAACAGCCTATAGCCTTAATTTCAGAAAGAGAGGTGTTGCAGAGTGATTTAATTACTGTGAAGATGCTTGGTCCCATTAGGGTGACCCAGAGTACACAGGGTATTTCCACTGTCAACACAGATAAGAAATTTCATCAGCTCTCAATCAGTTAAGATTTCACCTTTGACTTAAATTTCCTTCTACTCTATTATCACAGCCAAACATTTTATTCTACAGGGGGTCTAAACCATTCATGCAAATTTAATTTATGGCAAATTAAACTGTGTCAGAAAGTTAATAATGTAGGAATAATGCATGTGTCTCTCACTGAGTTTAATCAGTGCCCATTAATGTGCCTGTTATTTTGCCTTTTTGTTATTCATGCGTTCTAATCTGAAACCACATTTACATTGAGTGGAAACAAACTTACCCAACTCATCAGAGCTCAAAATAAAAACCTAACTTGCCCAAAAGGCTGATTTCATTGAAGTGATTGTAATTTTCTTAATAGAAATAAATTACAAAAGTTCCCACATGGATGTAACAATTACAAATATTTGCAAATGCACTTTGATTCCATCTGCCAAAAAAAATTAACATCACTCAAACAATTGTTTATTTCATCAAACTCAGGTTTTGAAATACAGTGCATTGCAAAAATAAAATTATCATTAATTTTTAATATTAATATTAGCATTAATAATTGCTAACGAAGGAGGAGAAAATCTCACTAAACATATTTTAACAGTGGGAAGGGAAACAGAGCATTTCAGTGCACAATTGTATTTTCAAAGAGTTTATTCTAACCCACGATGCCAGAAGGAGTGGATTAACCTACTTTCTGTGGGCACAAGACTAGAATCTATTGCTGAGTGCAGCTGTCAGAACCACCTGCATATCTTTGGCTCCAGTCAAGTCTCAGAAGTAAGCCAAAGGGTGATTTCAGGATGCTGCAGTGTCTATTTTAATTTGTTTGTAAAAAAACAAAGTGAAAATGACCAGTATAAACTGGGAAGGTCAGAAGCTGCTAACCATGTCTGCCTAGAGGCTTTAATTAGACAAAACTGGTATAATTTGTGCTTGTCATATTTTTCTAAAATATACAATGATGTCAGTTCGACCTTTGTTTTCACATTTGCCTAAAATGGCCTTTCCCACCTGAATCTTAGCACATTTGGGTTAGCCAGGGAGCAAGCTGCTACTGCCAAGAGTCAATGGCAAGCAAAGCCAATTGTGTGGGGAAAATGAGAGTCTCACAGGTAAAGGAAAAAATAAGCTAGGGACTTCCAGCTACCAGTAAGCTACCTTCAAACAGTTCAAATGAGTTCTGCAAAGTTCAGGTGTCTATCCAGATTTTACCAGATATCCCTCAAATTTAAACCTAGAACAGTAATTAGGCTGATTTTCCTGAGGGTAATCTATTCAAACTCACCATTCTCTGCTTCAATGTTCCCTAAATATGAGAGATACTCCACTGAGTTTAGCTATGGACTATCCAGACACTATCCAGAAAACACAAGAAATACAACTTTCCTTTACAGCACTTGTGCATTCATTCAAAAGACCACCAAAGACTATTCTGTTTTCACTGTTTTGCCCACTGACAATTCACTGTAGTAGCCACCAGGCTGAATGGACCTGTTCCACAAAACCTTCCTCAGCAGACAGGACCTGTTCTTGGAAAAATGCCTTTGTGAGTTCTGGGCATACACAGAGAAACACTCATTTTTTTCTTTTCTGAATCAAGAGTTCATGAAACCTGAGCAAAGGAAAGTTTGGCAGGTTCACAAACATAGTCTGAGTAATAACAGAACATTCTGATAAGAAGAGCTCCAATATTTAAAACTCAAAATTTAGAGGAACAAATAAATTGGCTTAAAGTTTCACAGGTAAAGTGAAAATGCTGGAAAAAATATCCAGGATGAAAACTAAATTTATAACTACATAGAAGTATTAGAATGACTCAGAAAGCAACATTAGAAATACTTCCATTAGTTGTTTCTAAAATCCCACATTACTGTAGAAATGAAGATTGTTTTAATGGCTAAGTCTCAGCTATTTAAAAATCATGCTGAAATCTCCCCATGTTTCTTGCCTTGTGGAGTTGTATGTGTGACAGGACGCAGCTCAAGGTGCTTACACAATAGCTGTAAAGGATTCTGCAGGTCTGCCGTGGCAGTTCCCCACTCAGATGAGATGAGCTGCTGAGAAGCCGCCTTCCCTCTGTGCAGCTGTGCTCTTTGTGACAGAGCCCTGAACACAGGTTTGTGATCAGCCTTGTGCTGCAGACACTGTGCCAGCTTTAGGTACCGGCTGAGAGCTAAGAACCAGCACAACAGCTGCCCCTAGTACTTATCAAAGTGAGTCATCCCTTTAAAAAACTGTTTAGGAACTTCCCACTTAGAAAATGAAGACTTGACTGCTCAGACAAGACGAAGGGCATTCACACAATCCAATCTGCCTGCTCCACTTAGTGAGCAAGCTTTCAGCAGGCAACAGCACTGAAAACCCACGTGCCTATTTCTGTAAGGACAATCTGATTTTAATATTACACACCATTACAACTCAGCAACCATGTGTTATTATATGTATGTTCATGAGAGAACACAAAGGGAACATGGAGAGAACTGATCCCAGCTCGGGATCCAGACACATGGGATGCACAGCCGTGCAGTCCCACAGAACCTGGCCCAGGCATTCATGTGGCAGCGAAGGCTCCATGCTGAGCCGAGGTCAGAGCCACCGCTCTTCCCGACCCAGCATCCTCCTCCCAACAACCTGAGGACTTCAGTCTCAGATTCCAAGTATTGCCTGTTACCCTGGCTCTGGAGTAGGACTTCAGATTCAGCACCAAAGAAGCCTCTAACTGGAAACCAAACTCAAATCCGCATCTAGTAATTTGGATATGGTTCTACCCCAATCCATAAAGACACCGTGCTGCAGTCTTCTACTGCTGCCATGAAGAAAGCACAACATTTAAGCCAGATCAGAAACAAGCTATTCAGCTTTGCTTATTCTTGGTGATCATCCCTAACTTTTTAAAACAACAGGTTTATGGGCAATAAAGTTTAAGACATAACTTCTACTCAGGATTCACACTTCATGTCCCACAGGGCAATACTTCCATATTTTTAAAGCTGATTCACCTTGCTTCTGAGGCATTTGTCTTCATTTACTCTAACTGGATGGAGAAGGTCTTTATCTGATGCATCTTATTTTTACAGATAAATTTGAAGTGTAAACACAATTTAAAATCTGAAAGATGTTAGGAGCTTTCTTATTTGTAACATGAGCACAAAATCCTACCTGAGATGTATGTGTTATTATGCACATATAATATTGGTTGGTTGGTGGTTTTTAAAATTTATTTTACAACTTAAAAAAAACCTCAACTGAAAATAATAATTAAAAAATAATTAATTTTGTTTTTTGCTTATTTGTAAAATGATTGTTAATTTAGGCACAGAAAAATATTATGTTATTAAAACTACTGAGTGCTGTCTTGGGTGAAATAATTCATCTATTAGCCTGAGATCAATGCAAATTAATCCACTCAGCACCATGAAAAGGGCTGCTTCTGCTCCTTATGCTGCATCGGAGCAGGAAAAGGTCTGATAAAGAATGGAGGAATAGGCAGAACAAATAATTTGTCACACTTCTTGCTTTTAGCAGCAGAGAGTAATTAATTTGGATAAATTATATCAAGTGTCCTGCATTTTATATGAGAATTTCATTAAAGTAATCATGCTTTGATTAAGTCTCCCTCTAACATGGATTATCTGCAGGAGGAAATTAGCACTTTTGTTCCCCTTTTCAACACCATCTAACAGTTCATGGCTATCATCAGCTCAGAGTCATTGGCCAAAGAAATCTCTGCTCTGACTCTGAGCCCATGGAGAATCTGTGTGATACTACTGATGTAGTATCACACAGAAGGGTACTCCCACTGACATATTTGCAAAGACTCCTACCCAAAGAACTTAGAAATTAAGACCTTTAGTAATGCCACAGTCACACAAGCATCATAGTCCTAAGAGCCGGTTTGGATGTCACAGGTTTCCTGCTGTGAATACTTAAACAAAATTAAGCTCTTGCTTAATCAAGACCTAAACCCCATTTCTGGAATGATACTTGTAGAGGAGATGGATGTATGATTACAAGATTAAGTTTATTTTCTGGTTATTTGTCCATATGATTTCTGTGGACAAGGACAGATTCTTGCTGTGCTAATGAAAACACAGAGCAACCAACCTCTCTGTGCTTGCTATGGACGTATTTCCACAGCCAGGTTACAAATATACAAAGCTTTATGAAACTAGAGTGAAAAACATTTAGTCATTTACTGTAAACCCAGTCAGAATGAAGTCACTCTGTACCCACAACCATCAAGACAGGCCATCAGATTACTGTCTAAAATCCCAGAATGACACAGTAGCCAACATTCTCTCCTTATTTGAAAGCTTATTTGGAAGATGAAATCATAAGTTTTCAGGTATGACACCCAGCTGAGAGAGCTATTAGACTCCCAGATTACCTGTATGTCTTAGGACCATTTACAATGGCATTTTCTATCGTGATTCATCACACAAGGAAAGAGGTGTCTTTCACTTTTGTTTTCCTTGCCTCCTGAATGCAGAGTTTACCTCTATTCAGTAATGCTTGAAAATTATTTTCTTCATAATTCATTTCATCTTTTTATCTTTTTACTAGATCCTCCTCTTATAAGAAAAGGAACGCTTGTTTCAGCAACAGTCAATCGACGAGCAGCTAAATTGCAAATGTCATTTCCACATTGTTGGAATTAACATGTTTCAAAACGTAAACCATCAGATAATCTAAAACAATTTAATATAGTAGGGTAAAAAACAATGGTTTTGAATTGATTGCATCTTCAATTCTGGGTTTTTTTCCTCCCCAGTAAAGTGAGAAAAGCCACATTTAAAATAACTAACTAACTAACTAAATAAATCAGTCAAAGCTACAGTGTCATTAAGGAAGCTTTTAATCTCTCAGAAGGATAAAGGGCTATTCTTGCTCCCTACATTTTAAATGAAAAATTTATTTATTTGGCCACAAACTTATCTATCAACCTCAATCATTCGAATTACAGCTCACATTAGAGGAAATAAATATAACATCCAAAATTGGCTGTTCCACCCATTTCTACATCAGCTAAAAGACCTAAAGGGCACTTGGCCTTGAAGAAAATCCTGCCTTCATAAAATAGAAAAGTGAACCAAAACATCAAATGGAACAATAATCTAGGTCAAACAGATGAGTTAAGAAACAACTCAGGCCAGCAAAAAAACCTCAAAAAAGCTCCAAAAAACAAAACAAAACAAAACAAAACAAAAAAACCCCAAAGAAACCCAAACAAAAAAACCAACTAATCAACAAACAAACAAACAAACAAAATACCTTTAACACATTTAGTTGCTTAAACAGTCACAGGAGAAGAAAATCTCACTAAACATACACTAAATATATATTAACAGTGGGGAGGAAAACAGAGCATTTCAATCCAAAATGGTCACGTTTCTCTTGCTGTAAACAAGGAGGTCCTCACTCATCAAGATACACCACTGTTCCCATGCACAGAAAAGGCTTCTTTTCCTGGTTTAATGAGGGAAAAGGGAGAGAAATTACTTTCTTCCTGCAAATAACATTTCATGGACTTTACCAAATCCCACATCTTTGATGCTTCATTTCAGCATCATTCATTACTTCAGTATGGCGAGATTTTCAAACAAGATCAGGTGTATCAGCAGGATGCAAGAAGTTACACCTCTAAATTTTTACCTACTTTTAACTGAACTGGTTGTTGCATCTAATTTTAATGCAAGTCACTCAAATTACGAATGTAGAATTTGATCACAATAGTATATGAGAGTTGCAACATTCTCTCTTATCAGCTTTGTAGAAATACTCTATGTGTTAAAGAACTAATTCCCACATCACTTAAAATAACTCAAGATATTACTTAAAATAACTCAAGACAATAATTCTGCTAGACCATTACAAACCAGATGATTACAAACGTACTTCTCCCTCCCTCCCCCATCCCAAATACAGATCACGTAACTGTTAGGGTTTGGTTTTTTTTTTTTTCTTTTAGAGTTTCTTCAAAGACTCCCAACTTCAAAAGCATTTATGGGAATAAAATTCTGTGGCATGTCCCAAAGCTCCTCAGACAAGCTACTACATGACTATGCATACACACAACAGAAGGATTTCACTTACATTAAAAAAAAAAAAATAGAAACTCCAATATATGCATCATATTAATAGAGATTCTTGGAGATCTAGTAGTTATGACCAGAATTTGGACATCAATGAATATTCCCCTCTTTGCAATTGATTTACACATTCTGCTACTATTTGATAGATCAGTGGTTTCATGTCTAACTAACCTTAATTACAGCTACATTAAAATAAATGTTTTCCCCTAATAAAATCACCTAGGAAAGTTTCACTCTGGTGACTGTACCACTGAAAACATGCAAGCTCAATGAAAGTATTGAATTGTCCCATTGTATCCATGCTATCCCTACCCTCTTGATATTTTTGAATGCAACAAAAATACTCTAACCTAGATGTTATTTACAGCTGTTTTCCTACTATTTTTCATATACCAGTGTCACCATACATATTAAAATATTCCCACACATATGGTGTCCCTCATAAACCCATTTTAAATCTATATATATGTGCCTCAATGTATGAGGTGAATGATTACTGTCACCAAGAACAATGAACAAGCACAAGACCAAGTATAAGCCATTTGTGAATCCTATCCCAAGTTTTGAGCAAAGCTAGTTAGGAATTTTCTGACAGAAAATTAGATGAAACTTAAATACCTTGTAACTTGGGGACTCAAACACCTTTGACTGGAGAAGGAAGAAGGAAGATAAAAAACCCGCACTGTCTTTCACTCATCATGTTTTCCATGAACTTCCTTTATTTGATACTCAGAGAGAATTGCCAGGATAGAGAAATTTTATCTTGAAAAGATAGAAATTTTATTTAAATTGTTGAAGAAAGTTGAAAGAATAAAAGGATCACTCTTTTTTCCCATCCCAAAATCCTGGGGCTTCCAAATGCTGAATCAATGAAACCAAAAACTCACAGACTGATATTTCTCAAAATGCTTTTAGTTTTTCCTCTAGTCTTAATTCTATTACTACTTTTTAGTTTCTTCAAAACTGGCTACCTTCTCTGTGCCAATTTCTATTCCCTGCCTTCCCCACCTACCTCTTGTTAGAGACAATGAGATAAAAATTCTATTAACACTGAAAAAAAAGGCTTTCTGTGCTGTAATAATCATTTTAAAACACAACAAAACCCTTCTTGTACTTGTGAGGTGGAAAAGCACTAATACTTGGAGTAGTACTTCTGAAAAAGACCATTATGGCAAGCTCAGGCAATAAGATGTGGAGAAGTATCACCTACCCCTTAGACCACTCTCAAAAGAGGTTTCACATACTCTAAACATCTGAATTATTCAGGGTTCATAATTAGCTTGGTGTTGTAAGCCCAGACAGCTCTCAATATGGTCGATGGCAAAGAGGCAGGAAGGGCCTTTGTATGGATTCCACAGAGATTTTTACTTCCAGCACACACGTGGATGATTCCAGGGACAAATGCAAGCCTCATGCGAAGGTCCAGGTTTAAGTACTGGGGGTGATAGAGGCGGAGAGAGCATCAGGGACCAATCATTTGGGGCAGTATACAGGCGGGGTTAGGGTATGGGAGCCAATAAACGAACAGGGAGGAAGGGACTGAGGGACAAGGGCCAGTGGGCTAATCCGGGGAAACAGAACTGGGGTACATTAGCACGGCTGAACAGGGTATGCTGTGGGAGAAGCCTCTTTCTGTCACTCTAACCTGTGAAGAGCCTCTTAAAATCTTTTCCTCCATAGGACCCTCATGGTTGCTTGGTTACTAGGCTCGCCAGCTACCACAGCTTGGTAGCCCTGAAACTGAGAATTTGATTTATCAATTGCCACAACATTCTTCCTACTAAGAGCATAAGGGGACACGTGTCTTCAAATGTCCATCTTCCCTATTTATAGAGGGAATCCAGTTCATCTTTGCAGGTTATCCTGGAATACATCCAGAGGTCAGCTGTCAGAGTTATAAACCTTCCTCAGAGTACCAAACTGACAACAAAAAGCTATGTACCAGTTTCTTACACAGATCATTTATAGAACAACTTGTCCCCAATGCTTTATCAACAATTTTGTCAGAGATAAATTTTTAAAGAAATTTTTTAAATAATTTAAGCTATTTCTTTATCTGTCATCACATTCTAAGAATAGAGGATTTGGGAGTTGTTACTAAATATTGAAGACTGAGTGAAGTATCAGTTAATGCATTTGCTGTCTCCTCTAGAGACTGCCAGTGATTGACCAAACTATGCTGATCCAAGAGCAGAGTTGACACTTTCTTCCTTTACGCATAAGCAATTAGTTAAGCCAATACCGGAGCCTGAAATCACTATACTTAGCCTCTACTAATTTAGGTCAAAAATAATAAAACCTTAACTTGGGCATATCAAGTTCCTTCAGTTATCTGTATCTTCAGGAAAAGAAAAATTGCCCAATACTTTCAAAGTAAGAGTAACTTCACTCATCATTAGTGTTCAGTTTGCACAGTCAGTCAGACAATATTTTATCATCCAGTAACACGTTCCCCCTGGGAAGCAGCACATGCACCAGGTGTGTTTTGGTGTGGGACTGTGTTCTTAAATAGCATCAGCATCATGGACTATGGTGTGGAGACAGAAGGATGTAATTAGAGGAGACAGGGTATGAGTGCATCCAGCTCCAGCAATTCCCCCCATTCCCCCCGAATCTGGAAGAGCATTACCAGCTGCATTTGGAAACCCTGAAAGGCCAAGTACAACCACTAACAGACATTCCCTGTGGCTGGGCATGGCAGACCTCTTGGATTTACCTACACATACCAATCCCTTGTAACTGGTGTTTTGACAATGTCTGTCAGTGCAAGCTCTTGAAGTGTTCTAAACCAGGGAGCTTTTGTCATCCCAAGTGTGACACTTCAGCAGGTATAGGAACAATATAGGCTTAGATATTAGATATTTATCTGCAAATGTTGAAATGCAAACACATTTTTACCTTGCTCTTACTGTACCCCTATCCCATTCCCCAAGATCTGGTAATAACATGTAGATCACTGTCCCAGTTCTGTTCCAGGAACAAACACTGGAATTAACATTAACGCAAGTTGGACTATTGGAAACCCTATTTTAAGTTTACGTGCCAGTTAATTTGAACTTATATAGAAACAGTAGACTGAAAGGATGAAAAACTAATCAAAAACCGAACTACCATTCCCCTACCACCTGCAAACATATAAACAGAAAAAGTCACTTGTTGGCCTTCAATAATCTAACCATCATCGACATATTCACAAAGCCATAAGGTGCATTCACCAATCATAAGGTGCATTATAGGTCAATCAGCCTTTAATTCTCTCTCCAGAGAGAACAGATCCTTGATCAAATACCAGGCTGTAACCTTTCAAAAGGTGAGACTCAATTCATAAAGCAGGCAATTTAAAAAAAAAGAAGTTTTCAAAGAAGCTGGGCACAAGCGTAAGTCTGGTTGGTCACTCCACACTCAAATAACCTCCTGTCTTGGTTTGAAAGACAGGTGTCTGCTAAGGAAGGCAGGAGCCTCCCTTGGAATGGAAGATGTAACCCCCTTCCCTTCAAATTATTATAATTTTGAAATTAAGGGGCTTTCAGGCAAAGATATGAGGAATAGGAATAACAGTTCTTTACTAATATATATATATATAACAAGGCAAACAAGCAGCAGTAGCTCATGCAGCGATAACAAACAGGACAGAGCCCAGTGCAACCGTGCAGGAAGCAGAGCTGTGGGAGCCCACGGCTCTGTGCCGGCTGCACACCGGAGCTCCCAGCTCCGACTGGCAGGCCCTCAGCGCCCTGTGCCCTGTGCCCTCCCGCACGGACGGCTGCGCCAGGCCCTGCTCGCTGCCCTCATGGTGGCACTCCTGACGCCAGTGCTCTCCAAGGCCTTCTCCAAGGGCACCTTCCTGAGGCCTTTTGCTCCCTGCACGAGGCCCAGCAGCAACCTGCCCAGGGGCTGTTTACAAGGGCCTGGAGGCACAGCACCAGGGCCAGTGGCTTCCCATGGACACAGGGCGACTTCAGACATGGAAGAACTTCTGGGTTCTGAGGCTGTGAGGCCCCGGCCCACGCTGCCCACAGAAGCTGTGGCTGCCCCATCCGTGGCAGTGTTCCAGGCCAGCTTGGATGGGGCTTGCAGCAACCTGGCCTAGTGGAAGGTGTCCCTGCCCTTGGCAGCAGGCTTGGAACACCATGATGTTTAAGGAGCCTTCCAAGCCAAGCCCTTCTGTGATTCTGTGATCACAGGGGCCTGGGCCGGCTGGCCTTGATTTCTGGTTAGAACCACTTCAGCGCCATAGGTTTGGTGGAGCTCAAGGAGGCTGTTCACAAGCTCCCATTCCCAACACAGAAGATTTACCAAAGCTCTAGGTGTGGCCGAGATCAATAAAATTTTGCACACTCCAGATTCTGCAATATTGCATTTTATTGAAGCCACAGCAAAGCAGTTTCAGCCTTGCCAGTCATATGTACACTAACTGTGGTGCATTTATATGTGTCCCGAGAGACAGTGACACTATATAAGGCTTTACTTGTCTATGAAAAGAATATATCTTACATGTAATGTATTATGCATATATTATAACTCTATTCTATGAAAATCTTTCCAGACACAAAAGCACTAAGAGCATTACCATGTGTCCCAACAGACACCAACACTAAATATGGTATATAAATAGCATAAATATGGTATATAAATAGCACTAAATAAGTGGTATATTGTTATTTTGTAAACATAATAACAAATGCAACTCTTTATAATTATTCTTCATCATGAGATAATAATTATGTATTTCATATATTAGATATTACTCATCTCGTAATATTTTGTTTTATATTATTATACTGTTTCATATTATAGTATGTTGTTTTATATATTACTATATTGTTTTATATTTTATTATATAGTTTTTATTATTTATAAATAAGAAATATGTATTTATTTGTTTATAATTTTTTTTTACTATATAGTTTTATTGTATCTTACAATGATATATGATAATTAA
>VZTN01019847.1:351324-444202 GCA_013400515.1 Erpornis zantholeuca | reverse complement strand
GGGGGGGTGGGGGGTGGGAAGCAGGGGTTGATGGGTGATTAGATTCCATCTGTGGATGAACACTTACGGCACTTTTTCTGAAGTCTTCAGTTGAATTTCATTTGCTGAAGTCTCGTGCCATGTCTGGAGGCAAAGAGCACATCTTTTACTTGCCAGTGCTATTTATATGCCTGTGAAGCAGATCGTTGCAATGAATACAGATGGGCAATAACTACAAAGTTATTGCATAATTTTTCAAAATTTTATGATTGCCTTTCCTACTTCCTCTTAAAATAATGGCTCCACTGTACAGCCTGCAGACCATTCAGTATATCTTTCGTGTATTTTACCACTTCAGCAGGATTTAATTTATTGGAGACACACTAGAAGTGGTAGGTAAACAATCTACAGAAAGAATCCGATTTATAAGACAAGGAAGACTTGAACCAGTATTAAGTTGCTTTGGAGATCACTTGGTGAATGCAAGTATATATGATTTTTCGTCTTTCTGACTTGGCAGCAAAGTGTGTGGGGAGGAAGTCAACTGAAAGCCACCCACCGCCAGCTCTACGGAATATAGCACAGGTCTGTAATAGGATGTCTCGCTGGACAGAAAGTGTTTCTGTACAATTTGCAGGTTTAAACCTGCCTCAGGGAAAGTTTCAGACCTGCTGCAAGAAATCCAGTTCTCTTCCACAGGGATGAAGCAGGTTTGGGTTTGGCACCCTGGGGATAACTGGAGCAGTGTGGACCTGTGAGTGTCATTCTGCTGTCTCCCCCCTTCCAGTCTAGTGCATTCTTTTTCCACTTCTGAGTTAATGAAGTGGCACGGTTTTCCCTGAGCTGTGATTGTGAGTCAACTGACTTCTGAGACTGAGATCCATCTCCCATTTAAGTCAATGGAAGCCTTTGAGTTGATAAAATGAGTATTGGATGTGTCCCTAAAATAACTGGGTTTGAATCCTGGCCACACCGAAGCTGGTGGCAAAGAGAAATTGGAATTTCAGCTCAATGTCTATGCATCATCTGCTCTATTGGCAAAGACTATCGCAAAGTCTGCTTCTCCTTGAAGGCAGAGTTAAGTGCTTTGGAACCACATGCAGCTTTTCTTAGTCTCACTTCTGAAACCACTCCCAAGTCAAGACTGCAACCCTCAGGACCACCAATAATGAACTGTATAAATGCCAGCTGATCTGGTCTTTGAATCCTGTTTTGGGACTGGCTTAAGATTACATAATTGATTCTCAAAACCAAAGTCCTTTTTTTTGACCTAAATATTCAGAAATGCTTTTCCTTTTGGGTGCCCAGCTGGAAACCTGTCAGAGACGCTTGATTTTCAGAAGGGTCCCTACTTCTAAAAGTCTTGACTTTTCAAATTGCTTCATGGCATATAATAAAAAGTTTCATTACCACAGCCACTTTAGGTAATTGAAATATCCTTTCATTTACCAAATTTTAGGGGCACACAACACCAATGAATGCTTATATCGTAGAAGTATGCTTTGGGTTTGAATTTCCAGTCATCTTTCTTTGGTTGGTCTTTCTGAATAAAACTACCAGAACTGGTAACGTATTATGGTGGCAAAAGGAGTACTGAAGCTGTCTTGCCAAGACCAAAAATATTGAAGTCCTGCCCAAGAATAAGGTATTTTTGTACTGTTTTCTGCTTTTTATTCAAATATCAGATTAAAAAAAAAATTCTCATTAGTTTGGGGTTTTTTCATAGTTTTGTGGTATTTCATTTACTATCCACTATTATAATAAATTTGACCCTTGCTACACTCTCAATAGAGGGCATCTGTTGTATTTTGTTCGCCTTTCCCTGAAGCATAAAGACTCTGACTTTGCTAGAAGAATTGTCTCAAGAAACCACAAGCATGTACTTAATACCATGCCTCAATTTCATAACACTATTGTGAACAGAGCTAATTTTTTGATGTGTTTTTTGTTGGGTTTTTTTTTTTTTTTCATTCTGATCAACAGACTAAAATTGGAAGAACCGAAGCTGGTAGTTTCATGGTGTCTCAGTGGCCTCCCATCCTCTGACTGCAATCTTTCAGCCTTCAGCCTGAACCCTGCCTAGAGCAGAGAAAGGTAAATCTGTTTAACCTTCACCTCCCTCCAAACACGGAAATTTATATTATCAGCACTTCAAATCATAAATTTCCCTTTCATGTGCAGACAACTCTTTTCTTCCTAGGAGGTCACAAGCATTTTTGATTCCTCATCTCCTCAAAAGATTTTGCTCTTGCTTCCCTCTCTTTCTATATTTTTTTTAATACTTTGGCATAGTCCCTTCTTTCACCATATGGAACCACTTCTACCTCCTTATCCCCTGAACAGACTTTCCCACTCAACATGATGACATGCGACCATTCGACTCATAAACAGAACTTAGGGAAACAGAGGTTAAACCACGGGCACCAAAAGTGGTTTTGAGAATGCAAATGTGGAAAAAGTGGGATAATCCACAAGTGTGTGGTTTGTTACCATCTGCCTCACGCTCTGAATGTATAAGCACATTCACCCGGAGTTTACAATTGAAGGGATACAATGTTTTTTTTGCCTGGTAAAATGCTGTGCGCTTTGGCTTGGAAGGCACACTTTCTTCCCTTCCCTTCTCACCCTGTGGTGAGAGCACAGGTGCTGCATGCTGCTATTATGGTCAATCTTTTCCAATAAAGATCCCACACAGGCCAGGATACTAAACACGCAACTCGGCTTGATCCTGATGGATTGCCTGTGATCCCACAGCTGTCTTGTTCCTCCTGGAGCCCCATCTAGTGGCTCCCCACATCTGTTCATCTGCTGTATTGCCTGTCTCTGTTAGGCCAAATATCCATGTAGTCCAAAATGGTACAAACCAACAGGAGAAAAGAGGGATGGCTGAACACACAAGTACCTCCCCAGCATTTGCACTTGGACTTGGCTTTGCAGTAAATGTCCCTCTGACAAATGAACACTCAAAGCTGAATGCTTCATTCTTAACTTTTCCTGTTCTGTTTTCCTCTCATTCCTTTAGAGTTTCCACTGAGAACAGGCTTCAGGTGATTAAACAAAGGAAGAAGGCTGGCTAAGATGGTGGGAGAATATAGGAACTAATGTAGCATCTGATGGGAGGTTAGTCAAAGGAAGGACTCAAAACCAGATAATGCAGCACTGCCTGCAAGAGAACCACACCTCTTCACAGTTACAAAGGTTTAATGGAGCAGGGAGCTGGTGAGCCAAAATTAGTAGGTTTGGGGCTCAGGTCTGCTGCTGACAGACTTCATCCAGGTCATTTCACCCTCTGTGTCATAGTGTCCCACCTGCAGAAAACAGTGGTTAACTGTTTAACTACCACATGCTACTAAATTGCAGCTTAATTAATGGTTTGCAAAGCACTTTGAAATGCTCAGTTGAAATAGGCAAAGGATAATTAACATCATGTATTTATTTAGCGAGCTTTCCTTGCCAGGCACAATCTTCCGAAAATTCCCCTTGCAGTAACTGTTTGCACTGCTCTAGGAAAAACAAAGCGGTTCAGCCAGTATGTTTTCTATGGGGAGGCTTTTTGCTGCATGAATCAGATGGTTGAAACTTGCAGAGAGTGGCTGCCAAGACGAGGGACAGGCAGGTTTCAGAATGGGGAGGAGGGGGGGAGATTAACAGATGCACAAGTGTTCGTGGTCCCTCAGAGCTGTGTGCGTTGAACCAGGCAATTTTAGTGACACAGCCACAGGGTTGCTGTTCACTCCTGTGCTTGGCCAAAACAGGACTCCCATTCCTTTGTAGGACTGCTGCTTGTGTCTTACTTCTGCAGGACTTCTGTCTGGCAAGTCAATGCCTGCAAGTTAGACAGCCATGTCTTCGGAGCTGACCTGTTTCTGAGGCAGATTTCATGCCTCTCCTTCACTGCGCCTCACAAATTTTTCTAAATATAGAATGATGGCTTCAAGACCAGGACAGGAAAAATCTCAAGCCTGAACTGCCATTGCCATGGTGAAGCTTGGGCCCCTGCCCAGGAAATGTCACAGGTTCAGAAAGCTGCCCCCCGCCCCAGGCTGCCCTCACTGTTTATGTGGTGGATGCAGTGTGAGTGGTGCAAGGTGGGATGCAGCCCCCACAGCAGAGGAGGCAGCACACAGGGAAACACATCCTGTTGGGAATCTGCGCAGGATCCTGGTCTGAGCGACTTGGTACATGGACACATCACTATAGGATAACGGAGAACAGTTTTAAGCTCAAAGAAGAGAGATTTGCATTGGATATTAGGAAGAAACGTTTCCCTGTGAGGGTGGGGTGGCCCTGGCACCCGTTGCTCAGAGTTGTGGCTGCCCCATGCCTGGAAGTGTCCAAGGTCAGGATGGGGCTTGGAGGAATCTGTTCTGGAGGAAGTTGTCCCTGCCCACGGCAGGGGGGTTGGAGCTACATGATCGCTAAGGTTCCTTCCAACCCAGGCCGTTCTGTGATTCTGTGACTTCTGTGTGTAGCTGCAGTGTTAAGAGAGAAGGCTGAGAGTTAAGAATGGCTTGAATAATATAAAACTGCTGGTAAGAAATTGCTTATTCTTGGAATTTCAGGTCTAAATTTGGAGTTGACCATGAAGGGGCCACCGTCATTCACTCCAGAAAAGAGTGACTGCCATTTTCCCAATGGCTTGTTGATGTTCTTTGTTGTCCCTCTCACTTCCACAGGGAGATTGGGAGGAAATTCTCAAACAGTTCCTACAACCTTTTCCCAGCATTACGAGAGAGAAAAGGGAGGTTCAGAGCAAATGGGATTTTGACACCTAAACCAAGAAGACTTTGCCCAGTTAGTCTGTACAGTAATAAACACTGAAGGGTGCTCTTGAGGCATATTGTGAAATGCAGCCTTCCAATGGGGAGAGAGACTTTGAGTAAATCACAGGTGCATTTCCCCAGCAGTTTGGGTTCAGGAGCTCAGTTCAATAGGTCGGGCCTTGAAGAACAGTAAATAAACTCAAGAATTGGAAAATTAACTCAATGAACCCTCTGTGCGTGTGCTGATAATTTTGTACACTCTCTCTTTCAAAGAGATCACATAATTGAAGAAAGGCATATATTGAAAAGGCTGCTTAGAAGCTTAAACTAGAGGTATTTAATTATATTGATAATTTTTGTTTGCTTTTGTCAGCATTGCTAATCTGAAACTTGCGTAAAACGTGAGTCAGCACCCTCAAAATGAGAAAATTGGTTAAAAAGTCATGGCATTTTAAAAATAATTACATAAACACNAAAGTCATGGCATTTTAACAATAATTACATAAACAGGTTGGTGAGGCAGGTGATTATTTTAACAATAATTACATAAACAGGTGAGGTTGAGTTCTCACTCTCCCTTCCAATGACCTTCTGATTTTTAAGTTTTTAAATCTCCCATCCAAGTTTTTCTCTGTAATCACACAGATTGGAAAGGGGGTTTTGATGGGTTTTTTGTTTGTTTTTCTTTATCAGTGCAAGCAGAGGTTATAGCTTAACTTAATCACCTGCCTTTGTCAAAGGAAGCTGCAAGAGCACCAAATGCTGAAAGAAACCAAATCAGTGAAGCCCTGGGTGAGAGCTCTTCAGTGCAAGGGCACAGGGATGGGAGGCAGGATGGGAGCCCCCACCTCAGCCTCACCTCCTGGACCACTGCTTATCAAACCCCAGGTCCCACCTTCCCTCGCAGCAGCTCATGCTTTACTTCAGGATCAGCTTTGAAAGGATCAAAGAGGCTGCCTGCAGAACAAGTTATCAACCCAAGTAAGGTGGGAGCAGATCTCAGTTTGCCTCTGAATTCATGCTCATTTCAGCCAAGAAGGTCTGGCTTGTCCCTTTCTTTGGCTGAAACCTCCCACAATGCAGAAGTTCCCTCTAATGTTTTTCATGAAAAACAAGGCCTGCATGCTCAAGCTAAGCTCCTGATAGCTGCAGGTGTATTTTTCTTGGGAAGCTAAATTGCTAGAGAAACAAAAGTTTTGGTTAGTTTAATTTGGCAGGGCAAAAATGCCGTCCTAGGGGAAGACTTTATTTAGAAACTTTCTTTTTCCTCTGTTAATTTAGATATTTTATTGAAAAAAAAAAGTTTAAAGGTTCAAAAGTTCACAAGAGATTCCTTTTCTGTTGTATTTTTTAAAACATTATGGCTTCCCAGTTGGGCAGGACTGTTGTTACAGAACTGTTGAACCCTTAAGTGACATTTCATTCGTTTTTGTGTTGTAGTTTTAAAATTTTTTCTGTAAAACTTATTTGCTTCATGAAGGATTCTTTAGTCCCAGAGGAAAAGGGAAAGGAAACTGCTTGCTTCTAACAAAAATCCTAGCTTTGCTAGGATGGCATGCAAAATGCAATTCTACCTCAGTGGAATTGGGTCTAAGGACTTTAATTGCTGAAATTTCCTTATTCTACTTAAGGAATACTCTTCACCACCGGAAGCCTGACCATGACATGAAGGATTCTTATCCAGACAAAGCCAAGAATGTTCAGCCAGCCTCAAGGTCAGCTACCAGGTGGCAACTGGCACTTGAAACCAGGAGATAAAAATAGTATACAGACTTCATGTGTGCCCAATGGGGAATGTGTCTGCAGGCTGGTTTAGGTGTGGGGAATATTTCACTATGGATTGAAATGTGAATCTTGCTGGTTTTCTGCACAGACTGAGCTCACAGAAGAAAAGTAATGGCTGCATGCAGAGCCCTTTAATATTATACTAGAGAACAGGATTCCTCTACCAAATATGGTATATCCCACTCAGGAGGTTTTGGCTTTAGGAATAATACAACACAGGCTTTGGTAACAGAAAGATGGCCCAGAAATTACAAAAATAAGGTTCTGTGACAGTCTTAGAAAAAGAAAGAAGCCATAGAGGACCCATCATCATCTAACTACATGTAACAGACAGCCCTGAAAACAAGCAAAGAATGAGAGCCTGGAGGGAAGATGTAAGAGCAAAACAGAGGATAATTAACAGAAAACTCCAAATGAAACACACCACTAGGGATTCTGTAAATATTGCACCGTGTGCCTGCAAGAATGAGTGAAAAAGCCTTATCTGAGCTTGCTGCTTCTGGCTCCCAGATGGTCAGTGCAGAGAAGGGCTAGAAGATCCATCAGAGCATCAAAAACCATACCTGTGTATGAAAAAAAACAATGAGTACTTTGAAAGGCAGTTTAAGGCAGTGCAGGATAAGGCTCCTGCCTCATTTCGTGAATGGCAGGACATTTCTGTGCCACCCTCTCTGATCCAACCAGGACAACACCAGCAGAAGGGGTGGTTGTCACTGGGGCCTCGGGAAGCAGCACTCTTGTGGCTTGGGAGAGCCTGGAGCAGCCTCACAGGGAGCCTTAACCTTCAGAGGGCAGCTGGGAAGTATTACTGTGGGTGGTTTCTTAGTTTATGTTTCCTCAGAGAATCCTCAGACACTTCAAGCAGCTACAGCCAGATTAGATGACCAGAGAGCCTTTTCAATTCCCACTGTACAGCAGGTGAAACAATAAAAAAATGTATTGAGTAAGGAACATTAATCTGTATTCAGAGCCTTTTAATAGATGATAAATAAATATATCTGCTTTGTTCCTTTGGATCCTACCAGCTTGTGTTTAGCTATGTGTTTTTAGTGGCAACGCAGTCTCCGTGAGCTGTAGGCCCAACAAAATAATGAGCTCCTTGAAAAAAAAATAAAAATAATCTGAGCAGGGATTTAAAATAGGGTGTGGTGGAAGGACGAGGGTGAAAAGTTTGACAGTGCATCAATAGGCTGTTGGGACCTCCTGGCAATCCCCTCATTTCCCCTTCAGCGAACACGATTTTCGCAGAGATGCGTTTTTGCTGCCATGTTTTTGCAGCTTCCCATTCCAACCCGAGTTTATGCATTGCCCAGCAAGAAATCAAAAGCCATGCCAATGCTACTGCTCATCCTCTGAATAAACTTTTTCATTCGGGAACTTTGGCTGAAGCAGACAAAATGCCACGGAATTTTAAATTTAAAAAGTTTAAATTTCCCTTTAGTGTTATGTTTAACTCCTTGTGGGAGAGGGCTGGAAGGATATTTCCGAAGCAGTTTCTGGCCTGTGTGAAACACAAGCTGGAGGAGACACCATCAGGAAGGGGAGAATAGTAGAGGAGATGGAAAATTATAGAAATTAAATAAAGTGAAAGAAAGCTTGAGGGGGCAGTTCAGGGAATAGTGGATAGAGTATCCAGCTGTCCATCTGATGGGGAGGGGGGAATAAGAATTACCAACTGAAGCCTGGAAAAAGGCTGTCTCAAAGGGCAGGTCCCTTCCAGCTCAGCACAGTCTGTGATCCTACAGTAGAGGGTCCCTTTCACTCCCTGTTTTCACTGAACTCCATTGGATAAGGGGAGGATGAAAGCTGTAAGAGCTGTAGAGGACAACACAGGTTTAGCAAACTGGAATTGCCCTTCACCACTTTGCTCGTGGTGATTTCCAAAGAGGTTTCATGACCAACACTCCCACACTGTCTTCTTAAGTACTGCGTTGATGTGAAAAACTCTTTGCAAATAAGCATGTTCAGTAAAAGTGCAGGGTTTGGTACTTTGTTTTCTTGCAGTCTGTCTTCCTTCTCCTCATCCTTACCCATTTTTCAGTGCCAGCTTTTCCTTGAGCCACATTTTTAAGGACATGGCCTCATATCAAGTACACAACAGAGGCAGGAAGAGTGATTCATAGAAAGATGACATTTTATGAGTGAGAAAGAATTAAATGTTCATTTATATTTTGTTGTTGCTGTGGGGACATATTTTTATTTCTGAAGGATTTTCTAATAAATGCAGTATTTTTATGTTGGCTAGTGTTGGAACCAGTGAAATCCCCTGCTGTTGATTAAAACACTTTCATTATCATTTTTGGGTTTTTGTGAATTGGGCATCATTATAGTTTTAGGAAAAAAGCTATAGTGGTTCCAGGCAGCTATTTTTCCTGAATTCCCTGTAGTGGATTCTTTTTCTCTAGGCAGGAAACTCTAACAACTCTAGGTGAATGGGCCAAAGGAAAGCAGTGGTTTTGTACACTTCCCTAACATTCATGTGGCTTGGGCCATTCCAGAGGCTTGGAAGTCTTGCTTGGGGACTCTGAAACTTGCATTTTCAGAGTACTCAACAGACATTTTGGATAGATGACAACTGCCTCTTTTCCCTGAAGTCCTTCATTCTAACTTTTCCATTAATATTTACTTTTTCCAGTCACCACATCTCACTGAAGGGTTGGGGATTTTCATTCACTGCTAAAACTGTCAGTCAAAATTGCTGGTTTTCTGGGTTGGTTGGTTTTTTGTTGGTTTGGGGTGGTTTTTTTAAGATTGTCTCTATATACAGAACTAAAGAATTTTAGAATTAAAGTTAGTAACAAAGATCACATCATTCAAACACTGTGTCTTTCTACTGTGCAGTGTCTCCTATACTGACATGTCCTCTTGAGGTAGTTAGATCTTTTTTAGCTCACCTTCATATTTTTTCATTGTTTCTTGCCTTCCACATCTAATTAGAGATCACTGGCTTCTTTTTCATACCCCTACATCAGATAAGTGCTAACATACTTAAACCTGGGGTGAAGCACCAAACACCAACAGCAGTTCCTTGACTAGTAGGGCAGAGCAAAATGAACAAGAAGCCTTGGATACTCTTATTCAATACATCTGAATGCTATTCCAGCTCTCCCTCTCTCTCTTTTTACTAATATAAAAAATAATACATTTTTTCCCAGGTTCTCTCCTCATTCCCGCTGTCCTGCGATCAACATTTCTTTCTTAAGAAACTGGTGATTTAAAGAAAATATGTTCTGAGAACTAATTTTTAAGGTTGAAAGCCAATTAAGGATGCCTTTAGGCTTTCTCTATTTTTTATTTATTAGGCTGTAGTGGCCTGAAGAATATTGCTCTCAGTTCAATTTAAGATTATAATGAGAAAAAGAACACTGAGGACTAAGCCTTCAAACAAATCAGATACTTTTTCTTTCTCTGTGAAAAGTAAGAAGTCTAGAAAACTTTAGAAGTCTCGATTCCTGAAGCCCTTCAAAAAATGTGACTAACACACCAAAAGGATTAGTCTTTGTCACATTGCTTCACTCAGCTGCACTTGTGTATGTCAGCTGGCACAATGTAACCTGTCTGGATCGTGACCAGAAGTCATTTGGGCACAACAGTCAAGTCTGTCTGGGAGGTGACCCCACCTTTGTTGAATGTGCTAATCCCCGAAAGGCCAGGGGATTGTGTAAAAGACTGGAAAATCAAGGATCATCAGAAGACCAGCTTGCAAAAGTTACATTTACATTGTCCAAGAAAGGACTTATCTTCTCTCTGAACATTATTCTAATGCAGATGTGTGGGAATACTTAAGCCACATGTAGCATCTGGTGAAAATAAAGATTTATTTTGGCTGAACTGGCTGTATTAGCAGATAGAGATCCAGCTTTGAACTAGATCTTAGTTCA
The DNA here is from genome assembly GCA_013400515.1 of Erpornis zantholeuca. Lineage (NCBI taxonomy): Eukaryota > Metazoa > Chordata > Aves > Passeriformes > Timaliidae > Erpornis > Erpornis zantholeuca. Next base: position 433,794 of record VZTN01019847.1, on the reverse strand, counting down.
TAGCCTGCTGCTGCCTTGGGATTAATTTCAGAATTTCTGTTTGTTTTTATTATGGAGAAATTACTTGCAGCTGATTTTTTAATATCTTTGCATTCTTCAAACAGGCAAGCTACTGAAAAGAGATGGGAAAGTCAGAAAAGACTGGAAGTGACAGTAACTGTAGATGTTAACTCATCTCATCGAGACCAGTGACAAGTCATGTCCCCCAGGGCTTGGTGCCGGGGCTGATACTGTTCCACAGCTCTGTCAGTGACACGGAGAATGGGATCAGTGCACCCCCAGCACATTCACTGATGCACCAAGCTGTGTGGTGCAGTTGGCACATTGGAAGGAAGGGATGGATCCAGAGGGACCTGGACAGGCAGGGGATGTAGGTCTGTGTGAACCTCATGAAGTTCAACAAAGTGAGATTCAAGGTCCTACCCCTGGGTCAAGGCAATTCCTGACACACCGACAGGCTGGGCAGAGGAATTGTGGAGAGCAGCCTGGGAGAAGGACTTGGGGGTGATGGTTGATGGAAAACTCACCATGAGATGGCCAGAAATCAACCATGTCCTTGGCTGATCCCCCTGGGTGGGGCGGGGATCCTGTCCCTCTGCCTCGCTCAGGTGAGACCACCCTCCCTGCAGAGCTGCCTCCAGCCCTGGGGCTGGCCCAGCACAGGAAGGACAGGGAGCTGCTGCAGCCAGTGCAGAGCAGGGACACCCAGGCGATCAGAGGGATGGAGCAGCTCTGCTGTGAGGAAAGGCTGAGGGAACTGGGATTGTTGTGCCTGGAGAAGTCTCTTCATAGCAGCCTTCCAATATCTGAAGGGGACCTACATGGAGGCTGAAGAGGGGCTCCTTATCAGGAACTGCAGTGATAGAACAAGGAGGAATGGATGCAAGTTGAAAGAGGGGAACTGTAGGTTAGGTATTAGAAATAAATTCTTTACTGTGAGGTTGGTGAGGCACTGGAACAGGCTGCCCAGAGGCTGCAGATGTCCCATCCCCAGCAGTGTTCAAAGCCAGGTTAGATAAGGCCTTGAGCAACCTGATTCAGTGGGAGGTGTCCTTGCCCATGGCAGAGAGAACTGGGACATGATCTTTAGGCCTCCTTTCATTCCTTAACAACATTTTCGTGTCAGTTTTGAGGCTGGGTTATCCTAATCTTGCAGAAGAGCTTGTCTTGTCTTGACAGGAGCTGGAGTTCTGTGCCTTTATTCTGGCCATGCCGTGCCTTCACCAGAGAATGTTCTCTTGATTTGAGGACATGTTTGGACTGCACCACTGCCTTCTGCTCCGAAGTGTCACTGACAATGCACAAACACATTTTCAGTCTGTGTCCTGCTGTCTTTTGCTGTGCCTCTTCTTTCCCAGAACATTCTTTGGACTGTTGGACCATTTTTGCCTGACTTTGGGATGCAAATTGAACACTTGCAGAGGCAAACAGATGGGCAGTGAGCTATCTAGTGCTGACATTGATTCCTGCTGGTTTATTTCTGTCTCAAGGGTGTCTTGCTTTCAGTGGTGACATAGAAAACACAGTGGGTTGTGGAGGAGGTTAGCAGGGGGAATTTGCACACAGAGGAGGGGAGCAGAGCAAAGCTCCTTTGCTGGCACAGTTCAGACTGGACAAGTTTCAGTGATGGAGAGTGAGATTTTAAAATCTTTTAGACTCTGGCCCTCATGCAAATAGGACTTCTTGCCCAAGAACCTCTGTAGCACCTAGAATCATAGAATATCCTGAGCTGGAAGGGACCCACAAGGATCCAGCTCCTGGCCCTGCAGAGCACAGCCCCAAGAATTCCGTACACAAGGTGACAAAGGAAGAATCCAATCTCCAAATGCATGCCAGCAGTGCTGCCTGTCCCCATGTGAAGTCTCCCTACTCCCAAATAACCCAGTGCACATCCCTGGATTAAAAAGAAGCCCCAAGCTGAAAAGCTGCGCAAATATCTTTGCATCTTGGACACAGACAGTCACAGTTTCTGCTCCTCAAGGCTACTGTCTTCCCAACACATCTGCTGTCATGCAAGATGAACTACTGCCACAGAAAAAAAAGGAAATCTGTTTGCCTTTTCTCCACTAGAAGGAGGAGCTTGTGGGTGGACAGATGAAGTGGGAAATGAAAGTTATTTCTATGTCTTCACTCAATGTATAATATTCACACTGAAGTTTGTTTTTCTTCTGTGACTCAAGTCAAAGATTTCAAAGTAGTTTATTAGGCATCCACTTCACCACAGAATCTCTTCAGATCTAACAAACCAAGTGCATGTCATCATTTGACCTTTTAAGCAAACTACAGCATGCTGTAGAGAGGTGCTACTCACCACTAACATTAATGCCCAGGGATGTTATTAAGACAACAAAGATTCCTGTTGGTTCCTTCTCTTGATTAAAATGCAATATTTCAAGTACTGACCACAATTTACATCTTCTAATCAATGGGATGTTACCATTCTAATTGTAATTTGTCCACGTAGAGCTCATTCAAAGTTTTAATTGAACTTGGTTTGGGTTGAATTTTCAGACATAGTTTTCTGTAATTCATGTAGTCCCACTGAGCCCACTGAACCACTGAAAAAGAAAAAAAAATAATAGAAGGATTATTTTAAGATTTAACTGCATGTATGCAATAAAAAACAGTAAAACAGTAAAATCCGACCAATGCATAAACAGTTTGCTTCTCCAGTCCATCTCAGAGTCTACACCAAGTGATTTCACATGGAAGTATATATCATGGAGTGCTACAGCATCCCTCAGAAGGAAAGGCAACATGGGAAAGACAATGCAACCCATGACTGCTTCTTTTTTGCCATTTTACATACTCCTTTCAGTTCCACAGCCAAAGGTAAGTGAATCTGCAGAGAAAACAGTCAATTCAACACTTCAAGAAGTAAGTGAACTCTTAACTTTGTGAAAAAAATTGATCATCTTTTAGACCCGAAGCCACCCCAACACAGACTCTTGTCTCTTCTTATACTCTTCTAGTTTCTAAGGATTTATGAAGCTGATTTTTACTCTGTATTAGCTTCAAATAATTGAGAAAAATCTTGCCCCAGCTGAGCTCTTAGCCCTGTGACTTTACCAGTGTACAGTCTCAGCCACCCTGTAGCATACTTCCAACTGGGCTAGCCAGCAGAGGAAGGCTTCCACGCTGGTGTAAGCTTTTCACCCTCACCCCTTACTTGAGGTCCTGCTTAGATTGTTCACATGCTGTTGACAATCTCAGTGACCTGTCTGAAGGCTCTCCTGTCTGGTGCATGTGAAATTAATTCATGACCTCAGACTTAGCTCCCTGTGAATAGATGCAGTTTCCTTCAAGCCACTGTCATGCATGGCTTCCATTGAAGCAATCGGAGGAATTACCAAACCTCTTCTTCAAAGAAGAGGTGGTTACAGGGACAAACCTACCTTTTGAGGTGCATGTGGCAAGGATGTAGTTTGAGAGCTACACACAGTTACACACAGTTGTCTGGCCCTTTTCAGGGCATATCCTCTGAGGAGAAACAAAGAGTAAATGGATTTTTGTGGAAAAGTGTGAGATAAGGGGGATATATTCAGGCCATCATTTCAGACAATCATCTTGAAATGGAACAACCAGACTTGGTCTTGCTAGAGAACTGACCTGCCTGTCCTTCACTCCTGACTTGGCATCTTTCATTGGCAATGCAGTAATAGCACACTAAAATTAAAAAATGTTAGAGAAGGAAACATTAATAGCACACTAAAATTAAAAAGATGTTAGAGAAGGAAACTGGACACTAAAGGGAAACAAGGCTTTTTGCCCTTTACATGGCACTGTAGAGACAGGCAAGGTGAAGAACTTCGGGGAAGGTCAGGTTTCAGACGGTGCAGGAAGAATGGACTATGTTTTGCCACTTTAGATTGTTGGCTGCTTTGCTGCCCACAAATTACATCTAGATGGAGAGTAGCTTAAGTTCAGAGAGGCAGAAAGGTGTCTTATATTATTTAAACCTAACTATGCAAAATAAGACATCTACCCTGGTCTTTTTTCCACTGAAAGGAATCTCACTGACAATTATTCAAAACGATCAAACAGACAAAACAGACTCTTCTCAGACTGAAAATCGCAGTAGTTCATCATTTTTAAAACCAAGTTTAAAACAAAACAACTAAGGGACTTAACAATTTACTTTTTTTATTCTCACTCCTAAAATGTTGAATCCATTTCAATCACAGCTGGGGACAAGGACAGCCAACAACAACACATCACTCCTAGCAGGATACCTTTTTAGGTCCTCTTCTGGGATGCATCAAATGTTGATGACCAAATGATGACCCTCTCCACCTCCTTTACTGAAAGCATAGCATTTTTGCCAACAGTCATCAGCCAAGGTTTTGAAAAATGTGGAGCATAGGATTTGCCTGTTACTAAAGCAGCTTCTGCACTATCAAGCAGGTTGGTTCTTAAGCAGTTTCATGTGACCTCAAAGCTGTCAGGTACCTGTCACCTTAAAAACAAGATACGAGTTAGGTATTGGTGCAGGTTGAGTACCTCGGTGTCACCATCTCTTTCTCTGAAAACTTCAGGCTGGTGGCCTTAGTCCTGACACCCCTGACTTTCCTTACAGAGAGGTAGTGGCTTTTTTAAATAAGTTCCCCCTGTTTTCAACAGCATTTAATCTGTACATGAGGTGTAGTGTCAAATGTTAATGTTATTATGGTATAGAGGGAATCTGTCTGCTTTTCAAAATCATGGTGCATGCTCATGGCTTATCCAGTAATATACTCAATATTCCCTGAAGGAAAATGAGGCAGTGTGTGTCACCAAGGCTCACATAATTTCAACTGAGCCACTGGGATCTATTTCATTCTGTTCTCCTAAGTGGGCAAACAGTGATAATAATGACATGATGAAGATTCAGAGGTACAGCTTAAGAACCATTGAAACAACCATCCAACAACTTTCCAGTTTATTCAAGGCTTCCAGGCTTTCTTGTTCTGCAGTATTGAATGGGATGGTTTAAGGGAATAAACTTCCTTCTGAGGTGAGGATCAAATTCTGGAACAGGTACTCCAGAAAAATCATCAAACTTTCTTTGTCCCTCCACCCTCAAGAATAGGCTGGACTAAGGAGCAAGACAGAGGTGGAAGGATACAGCACAAACCTTCCTGAAAGAAAGGCATATTGGGGTTTTTTTCAAGAATCTTTATTCTCCCAGTTGTTCTGCTCCAGTCAGTTGTGAGAGCATATGTAAATCTAGTTCTGTCTTCTCAAAAAGTAGATAAAAAAGTTGTTTTGGGAACCTGATATGCAATCACTGAAAGAGAAGGTCTTTGAAGCACTTCAGGGGAGTACAATTTAGATCATGGGGCAAAACCTGGAGTCCAGTAAAGTTGACATCCTCTTAACCTTTATCTTCAATTCAGTTTCACACTTCTGACACCTTGATACACTTTTCCTGTACTTCAGACTTTCCCAGAACGAAACACAAAGGAAAAGCCCTCCCACCACAGGGACCTTTTACAACAACCAAGTAGGAAGAGAATGAAACAAATGAGTGTTCAGTGTCTGGGTAGTGCAAACACTATTTTTAAATTAGAGGTGAGTGTAGGCTGCTTTTCTCGCTTTTGACCACTTCTGCATCTGAGAAAAACCAGTAATGATGATGGCAAAATTTGATCAGCCAGCACCATGAGGTGAATTTCCAGGAATGCCAGCCATGTTTTGGCTACCAGAAAGTTACTCATTAAAATTACTCATTAATGATGTACACAATCATTCAAAGGATTTTGGACCTTTTCTTCACCCTCAGCTGTTCTGTAACTGCTCTTGGGAATCCTGAAACTGAAAAATCTGTGTCTTATTTATAAATATCTTTTTATTTCAATGGGGCATACGCACTGCTCCAGAAATAGTGAGCTGTTCCCAGCTGATGAGATGCTGTTTAAGGGCTGTTGTAACACTGTTCATGTGTGCTACAGTGTGAAGATCTCTGTGCTTTAGGGACTGGTTACATGTGCTGAGATACATGACACATTGACTGGCACTGGCTTTGATTTTAAAATCATAACAGAGAAACCACTAACAACCTTTAAGCCATGCCTCAACTATTTAGACTGCATAATAAGAAATTACAGAAAATTTGTAAGCTACACAAAAACCCACTAAAATGTCAAAATTTATTACAGCTGTGGGACTAGGAGTCAACTAGTTGAACTGAAGGGGCTTAAATTAACATATTTTAATTAAGTTCAGATAAACTAATGACTTAAAAGCAGCAGTCTATGATGACGATCCAGTAAACTATCTGAAATTAATGTTGGCACAACGACTTTAAAGAGAAATTTATTTTTCCTTAGCATTAATATCATTAGCACAAAAGATTGTGTTAAGAACTCTGAAGAGAAAGTGCAAGAATAAATAGATGACATCTTAACTACAGTCTTCCCACTGGAGGAAGACTCTCAGTTCACAAGGGAAACAAATTGCCCAACAGCACCCCTCATGATGCAGTTGAAAAATTAATGCCTGATTGATTGCCCTGTCAATCAGATGTCCATCACTGGGTTGTCAAACCATCCTCTTTACCAGGCACTAAACTGCTTTCTTCAAATAGATTTATTTAAAATAATTTGATACCTCCTATCCCTGGGGTGTGTCCTCCCTTTGAATATGGTGTGTGGTTCTTTGCTTTGCATTGTTTTTTTAATACATCCAGAGATTGCAGACTGAGACTGATCTTGAATCACTCCAGTACATTGAAAAGGATTAAAAACTGCACTGAGCTACCATCATCTTCAGTTCTGCTGCAGAGAAACATGATATCAAATCATTTTGTGATAATGTATGTCAGATTCAAAAAACTCAACAGGCTATGACCTAAAGCTACTGTAGTCTACTGTAGCCAGAGAATAAACACAGCATAGAGCAGTGGATCAATCCTCTCTTTGGAGGATTTTATGGAAAACTATGGCACATTCCATTCTTTCTGTAGGAGCTCACACAGACCTAAGAAGTGAATGTCTTCTGGGAAATTTTTGGACAGCTGAGCTACTTGACTCATTAAGTAAAAATTTCTGTGACCCCTCTCCCTCCCTCCCTCATCTCATCTCTCTTCTACTCCACTCCCTCATTTTCAAAATGGCATGTTGAACCACCTTCTGGAATGAAAGGCTACCTCTTAGTAAAACATGGCAAAAGCAGGAAAGGTGTCTGCAGAATTGGGACTACAGTAAAGGACTCCGGGCTGCCGTTGCCCAATTCATTTTGTTTGCTTAGGAGGTGGTGCAAATACTTGTAAGCTTTTCCTCAGGTGCAAACAGAAGGAAAATAACTATTCACCCAAAATCTGATTGAGGATATAAAGTCATCCAGTCATCCCACGCTAGACTGACTCAGCCTGGTCTGTAAAATCCATGTATGAGCTTAAGGAAGCCACAGACTTACTAACACCCTAGTCCAACAGCTTTATCTAAAGAGAATGTTGTTTGGGTTTTTCAAAGCTATTTCATCTTTTTTTCCTATTCCCTGTGAAGTATGAGTTTCAGAGGAGAAGGCATTTCAGGGTAAGTGCTTGATCTAAAGGCCAGATCTAAAAGGCATTTAGTCCCCTACCATGATTTTGAATAGCTTGTTTCCACTGGGAAATTACTGTTCTACATGCTCTGAGCGGCATGCTATTAAGAATACCAGTAGGAGAATTTCAAGTGGCTTTTGCATGCACAGTTAGAACCTTTTATTGTTGTTTGTGGTTTTTGTTTTCTTGGGTTTTGCTAAGCCAACCTTCAGTAGTCAGCTTCCTTTTCTCCTAATCTGCAGCTGCTTCACTGACTATCCATCATCTTTATTATAGTGTCATTTCTATACGTCATTCTCTTACACTAATCAGAAGCAGACCAAGTGGGAAAGAAATTGCTCCGCAGGGATGAGGTCTGGTGCTGTAAACGATATGTTGAAAAAGAGTGGAATTCAATGCAAGAGACACTGGGCTTGTTTACACATGTTGAACTGATGTCTTTTATCTGTGGGACACATCGCAGCTCTTTGTTGCGGTCACTCGTGGCCATCGTCCAGCACTGCTCTGCAGCAAGCCTGTAAGCAGTGAACAGTCCCACTGCTGCCACTATTGTCATTAAGTTGCATAAAGCAAATCACCCACCGTGGTGTGGTGATGAACTGGGGCGCAGCAGCCTGGAAGCAGAAGCTGGTCTATGAGCAGTAGGACTAATGAAGCCTAGATTTTCATTAATGCATACCCGGTTTGCCCTATATCCTCACACTATAGGAATCTTCCCCACTGCCCGGAAGAACTTCACAAAAAGTGACAGTAACTTGTTCCACCTTGCTCAAACCACCTGCTGCCATGTCATCTTCAGCCCTTTTCACATGTTTTTGGGAGCCTTGCTATCTCATCAGGAGATGGGCAGTACAGCAAGAGTGCCTTATTCTGGCTTTCCTGGTCATTGGATTGACTGCTACTTCTCATTTGTTACATTCAGCAGAGGCAGTGAATGAAGGTTGAGTCCTTCCTTCAGAGCTCTTTCAGGGTGTCTTCCTTCCTTCTGTCCCCAAAATATCAACTTTTTTCCCAAATAATAACAGCTTACTGTTCCACTATGTCCAAAATGAGACTATTATCCCTCTGTCAGGTTTACTTGATGGGTTCAGCCCACAGGTTCAAAGACTATCAGAAAGATGCAGATGGTCCAACAGATATGATGGGTAAAGAAGTCTTGCCTTAGAAAACCAGGCTGGTTTGTGTTCTTGAGGTAAGACAGCCTTTGATGCAGTTCCATCACTTTTGCCTTCAGAGCAAACTCTGTCACCTTATCAAATGCCTATTTTGCCAGACAGGTGTTATTGATTAAGGGCTTGAAATGTGTAGCCACTCTGAGCAGCAATACATGGAATCAGGAGGATTTTAACCACATCATTTCTTCACTTTTAAGTCATGGTGTGGGTAAAAGCAAGATCAGCATGACCAGATAGGACATTGCTGAGGAACGGAAAGAAAAATCAAAAAGGTTAAGGAAGTCAACTGAAAAGAAGTTAAAACAGATATAGGACAGCCTTGAAAAAAAGAAAATAATTCTTTAGATTGTGGTTTACCCTTGGGCCATTACCAGTCATCTGTCAGGTATTAAGTATGAATTAGAATATAAAAAATAAGTAGGAGCTTAATATATGTAAACACCAAATGTACATTTTCTTCATGGTTTGAATGAAATTGCCCACTGCACACTAAATACAATGGCAATGTTTTCAGCAGGTCCTTCCGGTGTCTAAATGAAAGATATTCTGTATCCAGATTGTATTGGAACTTTTATATCCTTGTGAACTAGTGTGTGACTTCAAAAAGTGCAGCAGTGGTTATGGGAAACTCCCAGTCACAAATGTAAACAAAAGTATGTAATTATACACAATCATACAAGTCTGATTTATATAGTTATGAATACACATATAAACACAGATAAAATACATAATCAAACATAATATTCAATGCTGCTGAAAGGCATGCTGTGATCTATGAATTAATTATGTGTGTTTTGCCACCCACTACTGATGCCAAACCTTTGAAGTCTTTTCACATACTAAGGCTTTAATTTTTCAGTAACTACCCAGCTGTTAAATGCTGATCTTGCATTCATAAAGTCCTGGAAATTTGGATTGTTGATGCAGTTCAGAAGTTTAGTCCTGAAAAGCTGGATGCATTGGCAGTGATATCACTAAGATGTTCTCACTTACTTGCTCTGATTTTGTCAGTCAGTTGCCTAGGATAACTCCACATTAATAGGAAGATTTTGGTATGGGAAAAGAACTCAGAAACAAAAAGTACACTGCTTTTTAGGTTGCGTGAAGTCACAGCTTTTTCTTTGGGTATGACTCTCATTCAAGATCATGTTGGGCACTTTGTCCAAAGCTATAAAGAAAGATAGAGTTTGCCATTCTTTTCTAGGATCAAAAGTAGAGAAGGAAGGTATGAATACAGAGAAACTGATAACACTTCTGCTGAGGGAAGGAGGTTCTTCCTTAAGGCTGAGAAACACCATGCCCTGAAGCCTGGGAGGCAGGACATTAGGCTTCTCATGGTGAAGAGAAAGGGAAATTACAGGTGAGAATCTCAGTAAAAAAACCAAAAAGAAAATAAGGGAGGATTTCCTTTCCTCCCATTTAGGTGATTCTGTCTTATTTGCATTAGAATCTGAGTAGATTTTTAGATACCTCCAAATCCTTTTTTTTCCTAAACTTTGCTATTCTGGAGTATCATTTTTACTATTGATCCTGATATATATTGTTCAGAACTATCTAAAATATGTTGACAAAACTTATCTTTCATAAGGAAGCTGAACAAAATCCCCAAGATGCCGGAAGCCAGAATTGTGTAATGTTGTTTGACACTGTTCTCTCTAGTGCAATAGTGATCGTTCCAAATTTCCTGAGGGCACAACACACTCTCCAAAGGACCAGGCCACCTCCATGGTTCCCATTTTCTTAGCAAAACCAGTCTGTTGTTTATGGAGGCCAAGTGCTTTATCAATGGTGACTGACCAGCATCATGACAAACTCCCCACTTCCATTCCTGAATTCCTACCGAGTGACTCGCCTGAAGCGCTGCGAGTGCGCGTCAGTCCCTGCGCTGCAGCTGCCAAGAAGGCTGTGAATGGTGCTTGTGGTTTCTGTAACGTGGACACCTGCCCCATAAAGTCTGGCCTGAGACCACCAGCTAATCCTTTGCTGGCCACCTGACAGAAACACGCAGCCATTCGCCCTCTTTTCAGAGCATGTGCACGTGTGTGTCTGAGTCTGCGCGTCAAAGGCCATATTTCTTCGCTTTTATTGGTCTTTTTTGCACCTGCTGCCAGATAAACAGCATGGGATAAGAGTCTGCTTCATGCCTGACATAATTTTGGGTTTATTAACTTGCCATTCTTTTTACTCTTGATAGAACCTGACAGCCAAGCAGACAAATACCTAAATTAACTTAGCTCCCAACTGGCACCTAGACAGGCCAAGAATAACACAGAGATAAAATGGAGGGGTTGAGCATGGCGATGGAGTCAAAAATGAGAGAGGGGGGAGAACATGAGAGAAGGGAAAAAAGTGAACTTTGCACCAGAGGAGTTTTAAAAAAAATAATTATTTGAAGCATAACAACTTGACAGAAGGCTGCCAGAAAAACCTCATCTGTGTGAGGAGGGCAGCGCACACACAGTGGGAAAAATTCAGACACACATTTGCCTCTGGGACAACACAGATTTAATCGCAGGACAACTTCGTAAATGGAAATGAATGCAATGACCTCAGCTCAGGTCGCAAGAGAGTAGAAGCCCACCAGGTTATGAAACTACTGCAGAAATTAGGCATGTTTGGCAGCACAAGCTTTTGGGAGAGGCCCAAGGATGAGCAAGTTGTGAGGATTTGATTTCATTTCAAAGGAGGGTGGTCTTTCCATTTCAGGGTCAGCTGCAGGACAGTGCAGTGGGTGTAGAGGTGGAAAGGGAAGCACACAGTTTGGCTGACTGTCACGACCTCTGGATAATTGGAGATTTAACTTTCCATGTCTCAACACTCCCTGAATCTTCCCACACAGGCCAAGTCACCAAAAAAATAGATGGAGGAAAATCTTCCTAGTTGGAGGAAGGTACATTACAGGCATGTTATGACATTCTTCCTTGTCACATGCCCTGTCACAACAGACACCAGTTATTAAAGTCTGTAATACAAGGTGGAGGATTGTTGTTCACAACTGAAGCTGTATATAGATAACATGTCAAACTGGAAGTACTTGGAGTGTGTGGGAAGAGGGTGCAGTGAGATTTGGTTAGGCTTGTAAAGAACAGTGAGTTATGTCTGGAGCAAAGGGGTGTGTGCACAGGCACATGTACTTGGAGCCACAAGTTGTGTTTCAAATGCATCACAACTCCTTTGCAGCAATCCTTACAACTCCATCCCACGACCTTTCATGATAAGGCAAGGCAAAAGCAGTGAGCTAAGGGAAAATCAGCTGCACAGCCATAATTACAGGGTATGTGTGCCTACATCTAAAGTAAAAAGAACGAAAAGCTTGTCATGCGGATCAGAAGCAAAACTCCCCAAAAAGCTCACAGAGGTTTATCAAACAGGTTCAAGACTGGGATGAAAAGAAGGCTTCAGGACTGTTCTCTCTTGCTGCACAAAAATTGTAATTTGGTAAGGTGGCTGGTGAGAGGCAATAAACTTTAAAAATGCAGATATATATGGAATAAGAGGTGGAATTTTTTTCTATGAAGAATAAGAGAAAAATGTCCTGGTCAGGCTTGTGAGTTTGCATTTGCAGGAATCGTATAAAGTACTGCCACTTTAAATGTTTTCTCAGGAGAAGTAAATATTTAATGTTATACTTAAATATCCTAAGTAATTACCCCTGTTCCTCTCAAGAAGTGCCCCACAGGGTGTCTCAAGACTGTTTCTTTCTGATAGACAGTAGCTCTGCAGAGAGGCAACTCATGTTGACATCCTGTTTCAGGATCTGCCAGCGAGCTGAAGGGTGGAGCATGATTGCTACAGCAACAGCACGTCCAGCTGCAAACGTACGTGCTACCATGAGTTTAAGCACAGGACACATAGGTAGGCAAAAATACCTGTGGTGATAAATTACGCATGAGAAAATAAGTGGCCTCCTTCCTGCGGATGCTATCAAACCTGCTTTGCCTGTGCCAGGGGCATATCGGGTATTTTAACATGCACAGAAGCAAAAAATTACCAGTTGGAAGCATGGTACTTGGCCTTGGATACTTGCTGAAGTGTGGAACCAGTCTTAAAAGACTTCATTGTCCTATGTCAATGTTTCACGTCACTTGAACTGAAAAAGTGGTATCACTGTTAGAATTTATAAGCGAGGCATTTCCCAAAAGTACTGATCTGTTTTGCACTGACTCCATTATTGGGCTGTTTTGTCACCTCATCTTCTCCCTCCTTCCTTCCTTCCTTACCAAAGAAATAAAAAAGAAAAATAAACTTCTAGCTCTACAGAGCTCTTTGCAACTGGTTCAGAATACTGAAGTACAAGAAAACAATCAATGTTAGATGTCGCCATGGCTGGAATGATAGAATGAAATCCATATTTTAGAGTATTGCTTGCTTGTCTTCTGTCTCCCCATTCCCAGGACATGGCTGTGCCTCAGAAATAGGCTGCCTGTTGGTACCACGTGGTTATTTTCTGTTTTAAGCACAGTGTTCCCAGTATATCCCCTTCTAATTCCTCAGTGTGACTTCCAAAGAGACAAACAAATGATTGCCCCTCAAGAGAATTCCTCTCAAGTTTTCTACTAATTAAGCTCAAAGCTTGCTTGGGCAGGTCTTTGAGAGTTTAATCATTGCAGTGTAAGAAATGATGCAGTGCAGACAGAATCATTTAATGCTTATGATGAAGCACCCACTATTTTATATCTGTGTTTTGATTTAAAGAGCTCTGAATAATCTAGGATGTGTATAATGCAAGGGGTTGGGGAATTTCACTTTATTCTTTAATAGCAAAATTTCTTCCTTATCCCCCTGGATATGAAAGAGGCATCAATAAATTATCTGCCCTTCATTAGGTTTACCATCATATACAGAAGATTAGGGAAAAAAACTGATAATACTTTGCCTATTATGTCAGAGGCTTTAATACTGTCACCTTTTTATTGTCTATATCTAGATAAATGATTCCATGGACAGCAAACATATTTCATAGCAGTGATTCATCCAGCTCCTAAAACAAGAGGACTGGATAGATAATAAATGCAGCTTTAGGTGTTAACTTCTGGTCTAGACAACAGATAAGGAAATCACACTGTTTCATCATGATGTTCCCTAATCCCTTAACTTTCCTTTCAGTGAAGGAATCAAAGAAAACAAAGTTTTAGCGGGCTTATATAGCCATTGTTGTATCACGACATATGGCCCCGAGTTTAAAGACCATGAAAAGACACTTAGAGTGATCACTGACTAGAAGTGAGCTTGCCTTGGCTAAGAAATGGAAATTTTGGCTAAGAAATCTGGTCAATCAGATGATGTTTGGCCATTCAAGCATTGTCATTCTAGGGTGCTGGATCAAGGTGAGCCATGCAGCAGAGGTTTGTGTGTATCCAGGTTCCTACAACAGCTCATTGGGACAGCCAAGCTCCTGTTAGCTATTGTTTTGCCTGTTGGGCAGTAGAAGCCAGAGTGTTCTTGGCACAGTAGGAATAAGGAGACATTCCCCTTGCCCTCCCAAAATCCACTATCTGGATCTGGTGTAAAGTTCCTAGGAAATGACCCAGGATGACTGGAGACTGGATGTGCCCTCCCAAAAAAGCTAATGGACACAGAAACCAGCAATAGGGTTTGTTTTTTTCTTTTTCTCATTTCTGAAATAGATAAATTAAAATGTTTTGAGCAAAGCTGTGAAGAGAGGTAAAGTTAATATTAAATCTGACTCTGCATCCTAGTCTGAAGTGTCATCCTTTCTGCTGCTCACCTCTCTAAAACTTTTGCCCCACACTTAGCAACCACCTCAGCCATGCTCTAAAAAAACTACTCACTCCCAAATCAGGACAGTTGTCTCAATTTTAGCTTGATCTCAAAGGTTCTCTGTTTCAAGTTTGGGGCAGTTTCTTCCCCATCAAGCATATCTGTAGGAGTATATCTAGTTCTTTTCCTCAACAATTCTTGCCTTCACACTCAAGTAAAACTATTAAATCACAAAAACACTTAATAGAGTCTCTTCTGTATTTTATAGATATGTCTGGCTGAACTTAGGAGTTCAGGGCACAGTCTACTAAAATAACAGCAACATAAACCTGTGTTAGAAAGATATTAGCATCGTTTCTCAGATATTTCCATTAACTTACAAGAGTTTCACTCCAGGTGTTGACTTTTTCTATTTCAATATAGACACATAACAAGTGAAGCTTGGGACATGAAACACCTTTCCCCATACCTACTGGGCTATTCAGGCAACCAGGATATCACCCAGAGTTGAAATTTTCCATGGATGTTCCACCTGGAGTCAAGTTTCTATAACTGAAGGAGACAAACCTATGCAAGGTTCTACTTTGTAATTCCACTGACTGATCCTTCACTTGCCTTTGGTCTAGCTTTCATTTTTTTATTTGCTAAAGACAATGAGAGTTTCTTACTGTTTTGTGACACTGTGAAATAGTGGGAAAACATGATGGAGATAAAGCACTGTTTAGGCATGAAGAATGAAGAATGACCTTTACATGTTTAAAATATGTGTGTGAGGACACCAGCTCTTTTGAGTGAAGGTGCAGAAAATATAGTATAAAATCCAGAATGGCTAGACAATAAATCAATTACTCTATGTATGAATATGCAAAAAATTTTAAACGTCTCATGGTAGAACTAAGAGACGCAAACAAGCTCAAACATTTCTCTTTTTTTTTTTTCCCATCATCTACTTCCCTGAATTTTATGTATTTTGCATGCTGTAGGGAAAGACATCTGTTTTCTCTTCCTGCCTTCACTCAGTGCTCACTTCCATCAGGGTGCCTGGGGAGCTGTGGTGCATCACTGTCACTTCTGCTGGCAGTCTCTGCAGGACAAGCTGCGAGCTCCTGCATTCCCCACTGCCTGTGGCTCAGGAAACCTCTGCACCACAAATTGCTGGAGACATGGGAGGGTATTCTGAGGAAGTGTGACTGCTTTGAGCTATTTTACTTTTTCCTTCTAGCATCCAGTGTGACTGCTGGCTGAGACAAGATATGGGGCCACTTGGCTGAGCTTCTGTGCCTGCTCTATTGTTCATCAAACTTCACAGAAACTCTTGGTTTATTTGATACTGCATAGGCTAACAAACAAAGGAGTAGACCACCCTGGCCATCAACATATCCAGGGGTATGTATTTGTGAAATAGGACAGACGTGCTTTCTGCTTGTCCCCCAAGACCATCACAGAGGGACTGAAAAAGGGACAACAGCAGCCATAACAGCACAGCTGTCCAGCTGAAAAGGGGCTGTGGCACAGACAGATGGATTACAAAACCCTGGGGCAAGCAGAAGAGCAATCATGCAAGGCACTTACTCCATGTCTCACGCAT
Source organism: Erpornis zantholeuca (assembly GCA_013400515.1). Taxonomy (NCBI): domain Eukaryota; kingdom Metazoa; phylum Chordata; class Aves; order Passeriformes; family Timaliidae; genus Erpornis; species Erpornis zantholeuca. Next base: position 417,785 of record VZTN01019847.1, on the reverse strand, counting down.
GTTTGAAAACATTTACACCACAGAGCCTTATTTGTGCGAGGTAAGGGATGGATTCTGGCCAGTGTTTTTCCATAGATGGATTGACAGGCAAATATGCCATGTGTAAAGGCTGGATGATGAAGCAAAGCTGGATGATCTAGCAATTGCACAACTGCAGGACAGTAGTTTGACTGTGAGAAAGAAAGAGGCCTTGAATCTCTTCGTTTCAATGTGGCTCTCCATAATTACAATAAAGGCTGTATAAGAAAATAAGGCAATCTATTTAAACTGGCTTCATACTGTACATTTAGTAATACTTTTGTCCAGAGCAGTTTGTAAATGTCATGTTAGTGACAGGAATACTTTCCTTATTTCTCATCAGTTTTTCCCAGATTAATTTAATCCTATTACTCTACAGTGTAAACCCTCTAAGTAATTTCTTTTCCCTTCTAGTGTTTATATTTTTCAAGCTTCTCTAGGGTCTTACCTTTTTTCCCCTGGGCCCCCTCCTTCCTCTGACTTAGTTATTACTAAGCCAGGTTGCAGACAAATGGTTGGTTGAATCCCTAAAGCAAGTTATGACAGACATGCATAAAACAAATACACGTACACACACCCTGAACTGCCCAGAGCATAGACAGGATGCAGCCAAGGCTCAGCAATTACTGCTCCTTGCTGCTCCAGACTTTGACACATAATAAGATGCTCTGATCTAGCTGGGAGTGTCCCGCTAATCCCAGAAATTTTTTAGTCTTTAAATTGCACAAACACAAGAAGCTGCCACAACTCCAGGCTATATTAAAATCTGGAGGAAACAAACTAACTATATTAAAAAAAAATATTAAAACTATTTTAAAATATATGTTTTGAATCTCACTGGGTCTGATTATTTCTTTGGGCAATCTGTCAGGTCTATAAAGTATGGCAGAGATGTTTCTGATTTAGTACTTTCTAAAGAGGATTTTATAAATCAGTATTGCTGATGTAGACAAGTACAGGCACAGAGATATACATACACAAAGGTTTTTAAATGTTCTGCTTCTTTGACAAATACAATGTCAGGAAAGAAGTGGCTGTGGACTTGGGAGACTTTTCTTTGCCTTGTTCTGCTAAAGGTTTTCTTCACAATGGTAGTCAATTCACTTCAAGCCAAGTTGGGAGTTTTTTATGATCTAGACTCACCAAAAATGTGCACAGATGGCTCAGAAAAATTTTTAAAGATGCCCATCTATCTAAATTTCAAAGCTGAGCACTCCTTAAAGATACTATCCAAAATCTGGCCTGAATGTCTTTTAGGGGCATTCTCCTTTCTTCCAGCTAGAAAATAGGAATCATAAATTCTTGCTTCAAATTGTGGGGAGGGTGATGCAGAAGTTAGATGAGAAAGCTCACTGAGATTGGAATCAAAAAAGAACAGCTTCTAATAACGAACTGGTATGGAGAGATCTTGTATAAAAAGTATTCTCTGTCATATTGGGAGATCATAGAGTGCTTTTAATATTTTCTTTTTTAATCTCCATAACAATTATGACAATATGTCCATCTTTTTAACTATAAAGTCTCTCACTTCTTCAGCTGCAAAGGCCACCAGTGAAAATTTATGTACATGATCTGATGCTTTGCTAAGAGTCAGAAGGGCATGGAGAAGTGGTTCTGGGACCATGTATGTGAAATGAGAAAGCATTGCTCCCCATGGTCATCCTTCCTCTATGAACTGGAATTCACAGAAGCCTCACAGAATCACAGAGTGGGTTGGGTTGGAAGGGACCAAAAACCCAAACCCAAAGTTCATCCAGACCCATTCCCTGGGCCAGGGACAACTTCCGCTAGACCAGGTTGCTCCAAGCCCCATCCAACCTGGCTTGGAATATTTCCAGGGATGGGGCAGCCTGTGCCAGGGCCTCGCCACCCTCTTAGTAAATAATTTCTTGCTGATAGCCAACCTAAAACTGTTATCTGTCAGGGTGAAGCCATTTCCCCTTTTTCTATCTCTGTATTGAACATACCTGCTTGATATTTTGTCTATTCCTGAAACCATTCCCCTTCCTCTTTTCTGAGTCCCATCTGCTCAGAGACAGAAGGAAGGTAGCTGTCCCTATTCAAATACAAATCATGTTCATCTGAGACCTTTCATCCACTGTGGAAAATGGGCTCTGTATGAATTAAAGCATCTTAAAATTGCTAGATTGCCAGATTTCCCTGGGCCTGGCTGGCTGGCTGGCTACAGTTTGGGCCTGGCTAGCTGGCTGCTGTCCTCACAACCACTATTAATAACAGTGGTATTAGTAACAGGGGAATATTAGTATAGAATATTATAATTAATATTAGTAACAGGGAACACAACTTCGAGCTTTCTTAGTAGCAAGATCTTTTAATAAATAGTACTCAGCCCCTATGTTTAAAGGAGGTTCTAGATTTCAAATTCTCATGTCAAACACAGGTAAAGCTTGGAAGCAACAGGAATAAAAACTGCTGCTCAGTTAAGGAGGTGCTTCAAGAAAGACTCGGTGCCATGGTCTGGTTGATGTGGTGGTGTTGATTCCATGTTTCTGTGCCCTGCAGAAAGCTTCTAAGGTAAACACGGCCCTGATAAGGTTTATCAGCAGAAGTGGCACTCAACACCCCTTGGTGTGAATTTAGCCACAGAGGCTGGGAGTAATTCTTGCTCTGAACTTGCCATTGAGCTGAAATTGGTGCTCTGCAGCATGACCCAACGCTCTGCACGTTCTCAGGGCCCTCTGATGTGAACCTGTGTCTTGCCCAAGGCTAAATCTGCCTGTGCCTGCCCAAATACACGTGTTGGAGATGTACACAGCTGGAGCTGCACGTATGCCCAAAGAGCCTCTTGCTACAGGCAATTCTTCTCTTGTGAAAAGTGGTGGGCAAAAGAGAATATTTTTTTGTTTTTGTTTTCTCAGAAAATTTCAAGATATTTTCAGCAAACATCCCAGAAGCCTTCGTTGAGTTACATTTTTAAAAGAAATGTATTAAAAAATATTGTTGTGACTTTATGATGAATACTGTTATTTACTTGACATAAAGTTTTCCTTTAAAATGGACTGGGTGGAAAATATGTGATTTGTTCCACTCACTGGAGGTAAAGCCCTGTAAAAATATTGACTGATCATCTGCTGTCTCCATCACCAGACAAAACAAAAATCCTGTGATCAGAATTCTCCTTTTTTCTCCCTCTATGCATTCTTTCCAATATTCTATCAAGACCTACAAAACAGTCGATGAAAATACAACTTTTATTTAGACCTTATAGAAAATGGGGTTTTGTTTAAAAAAAAAAAAAAAAAGAAGAAGAAAGGAAAAAAGATCATTGTTCCTCTGGAACTAAAAATCCATGACTTACATAGTTGTTTCCAGGTATTAAATTGGCCTGCACAATCTTTCAAAATTACCAAATCAAACTGGGGCAAAAGTTATATTGAAAATTTGAGATCTGAGCACATCTATTGACAAGAAAGACTGAAGTCATAACAGCATCAAAGATTATGGGAATTCTGCCACTGACTTCCCAAAGATCAAATTTAAGTTTTTCACCCAACAGCTCTATTTTTCTTTTTATGGACTCCATAAAAAAGAGGGGTCCTCTTTGACTGGCACCCACAAAGCTGGTGCTCTATACTTCCCCTTTTCTCCTACATCTGCAAGGACACAGAATAATCTTTGAAAAGTAGGAGGTAAACACAATATTTTAAAATGAATCTTGTTTTTTTAAAATATAACAGGTGAACAGAATATTTGCTCCAGTCAAGTTCCAAAAGCTCATTCTATTATTATTTTTCAGATGCTCATACATTTACTTTCTGAGACTGAAATTTTCAGAACTTCTACTCATGCCATAATGTGTTTCCATTCCTTCATTCTTGAGTTCTTACACACATACATACACATAAAAAAGGATAAAAAAGAGATTATCCTTTCTCTGTGAAGAAGTTTGAGAATGGTTGGAGCACTAATCTTCAAGGTATGTTACTTTCTAAAGTCAAGCTTTATAAATAATGCCAAGTTTGAGATAATAGTTCAGTTATTATCAAATTAAGAGAGTTAAATACCTGCATGCATAGAGGAAGACATTTCTGTTCTTTATCCTTGATGCACTTTCTGAGGATTTTAATTAAGGGATACAAGCACTGAAGATTTTTTGATTTTGTTTCCTCACATAACTATGCAATAACTGAGACTATTCTTTCCAGACAATCTGATATTTAAATCTCAATAACACCAACAAGCCACAGAGGCCTTCAAGTTGTTCAGTTCAGCTGTTTTTGAGTTTTACCTTTCTAAATGAAAGGTGACAACCACGTAACAACCACAGCAAAGAAACCCACCATAAGGATACACGGATACCTGCAAAGCAAACACAGACTGGGACTCTCACTCAGTGTCTGAGCTGCAGTTGTCCTTGCGTGCTAGAGCCTCCTACAGCTGCTTCCAAAAATTTCACACTGATGCTTTGTGATGGTGGAGTGTCCTCACATGCTCCTTTCTAGGGCAGATGTCACAAAAGCAGTAATTAACAATCAGACTGAACAGTACATGAGTTTCCAGACTTTTTATGCCAGTCAAGTCAATAACCAAGGAGCATGTTTTTAGTTAAGTTCATGCAGCTATCAACCTTGTGTATGCCTTCAGGTCTCCCTAAAGCATGGGTATCACCTTTGTCCAACAGAAGCAATTATTAAATTTACAAACTCTGTTCGTGCTGGTAAACTCTGGAAATATTCCCAGGCAGTTCTGCTTTTGTGCTTTACTGCCACAGTGCCTCAGGAGTTCTGTCCAAAAGTGGCACTTACTGTGCACACAGGTGGATGCTCTGTTCTTCAGAGAAGTCACAGGCATATAAAGGCACAGAACAGAGGAAAATATTTGGCACCAGGCTCTTCTCCAAACACACAGCACCATAGAGAGGACTGCATTCTTAGGCTATTTGTATCTTCCCTACCAGTTTGTGTATCTCTTCTGCAAATTCTTCCATTATTTGCCTGATCCCTGGAAAATAATTTTACCTGTAACACCACCTCCATTATATCTCCTGTACAGTCACAAAGGGCATAGTGTGGGACACCTGAGTTCTGTCTTGTCCACACTTTTCAAAGAAAATCTTCCCTGTCCTGCTTCAGTAAATTCACCCCCTTTCAAAAAAAAAACAAAACAAAAACAAAACAAAAAACAAACAAAAAACCCACAACAAACAAAAAAACAAACAGAAAATTTGCCGTTTCTTTTTTCGTGACTTATCATTCATTTTTTTTCCCCAAGTGATAGCAGAAATTATTGTTTTTTCCATAATGTTACTTAATTTTAGTTTATAATCTTCAGTGTGAGTTATCTATAATTTCTATACATATCTATAGTTTCACATATTTAACTTCTACTACCCTGTAGCTTTATTACAAAGACAGAACAGCTTTCTGTATGAACCATCAAAAAAAAATTTAATTTCCCTTGCAGACTCATGGTGAATTCTGGCTATGGACAATTTGTCTGATGAATGTGAATCTTTGATAGTCAGATCTCTCCGAGTTCTCTTGACTTTCTCCAAATACTGATCATTGCCTTGGAGTACTATGTGTGTCACAGATCTGTTTACTGATTTTTGTGACTTCTGACAAGCTGTGCAAGGCATTCTGACATAAATCCCTGTTTCAACACTCCCCCAGGCCCATTTTTTACAGCTCTGGATCTTTCCTTTGAGGAGTGAAACAAAAAATTTTATAGCTTTGTTTTTAAACATTTTTGATTGTCCTTCCCTTTTGCATGTTTTTAATGCTGTACTGTAATGAAATAGCCAGAAAATGCTGAAAAGAGCAAGTACATGAAAACAATCACTGTAAAAAATCAGATTATCATCTGAGGGTGTCTCTATGGTTGGTGTCTTTTGTTTACATATACAGACTAATGTTCCAGATATTATTTGTTATTCTCCATATACCTAGGGGAGTTTGACTTGACCGGTGTTGCTCTATTTTTCAATACTCAGTTAATTTTAATGGTGATATTAAACAAATTGAAAAGCATGGAGATCTAATTCAAGTGCTAGCTTACTGGCAGCACAAAACATAACTAAAAAAAATTCAGGTAGACTCTGAAAAAATGTGGATCCCTGTGGCTGCTTGCTTGCATCGTGAATGTTGAAGGTTATAGCAGCAACACTGAGAAACAGTAACAAGTGAATGGTGAAAAGCCTTTAAAAGTTGCATTCCATAGTGCCTGAAATGCCATTAGCAGAATTAAAACTGGGGAGATTTCCAAAAGGTTTGGGTAGATTTTTCGAAAGACATGGAATTGACGTGACTGAAATAGGGAAACAGGAGATTTTAGTCTTTGCAGCCTCCATTCCGTGTCATCCTTCATTGCTTCAGCTTCCAGGAAAAGGCACAGATAGGGACCAGTCACTGTCAGCCACCAGCAGAGCACTTGCCATGCCAATTCTGACTGTCCAGAGCTCCATTTGGAGGCCAAAGAAACTGGCAAAGAACTGTCCTGCCTTTGCTCTCCTCTCACTTCAGACAGACCACAGTGACATCGATAAATGGCAACAGTTTGGTGACGTCTATGCTAAACTGCCTTAGGAGAAGAAAGAGTTTTGTTATGCCATTAGAGCAGCTTGAAGTGCTGTATTAAAGAGGTTGCTCTTGGGTGATTTCACCCCCTTGGGTGAATATACCATAGCATGAAAATCTCACATATTCTGTAAAGAAAATAATAAAATGAGCCTTAATCTCACTGACTGGCTCTATGCAAGACAGAAGTTCAGGCTTCATGCAAGCTTTAAAAATGCTGTAGGAATAATTTCTTTTACCATTTGGGGGGGAGAGGGAGGTGAGGAAAGATGAGTTTAAATATATAATTTAAACAGCTTCCAAGAAGAAATGGAGCCTTTCAGTGATGTTTGAGATGGCAACTGCTTTTTTAATGCTATACTGGCATAGTAGTAATGGAAAATATGCCTCAGTGGAAAAAAAAAAGAAGGAGGTTTCATCATTAAAGGTGTGGCAAAAGGTTTTGTAAATTACATCATAAATCAGACAACTTTTAGTTCAATTAGCCTAGCCAAAAATACTCCTATTAAAAAAAGTCACTTCAGAGTTTAAGGAAAGCCATAAATCATTGCCTAATCACAGTTTTTAGTACCTTAGAATAAAGTACCCTCCCAGTACTGCCCACCATGCTGGCATGTGAGTGGAGTTAATAGGGAGCTTGCCAAAAGTTTTGAAGTGAAAACCATAGGGGTTTTTACTCTTTCATTCAAAAAACACATTAGAGACCTTGGCTATAAATCTTAGCATGACCTGTGGCACTGTTTAATCAATTTACTTCATGCCCTCAAGGGAGATGTTGTATATGTTAGCCTGTGGTCCCTTTCTGAATATACACAGCAGACCCCACCGCCTCCCTGACAAATCCAACTGCTAATTATTGAACAAATTCGTTCTAGTGTTTTAATTAAAGCAGTAATTCTTATTTTAATTTGTGCCACTGTGTCAGGTTACTCAGGGCTCTGTTTATAGTGCAGGGAACATGTGGAACAAGTCAAGATGTTATGGCAGGCAGCAAGAAATAAAAGTTGATTTCATATCCAACTTGCAGTAATGTTGTGTATTATGGACACCAGCCTTGTGCATCTGATTCAGAGTAAAACTTACATGCATTTTTCAGTGAAAATCATCCCCACCTGAGGTGGACTCTTGGAAGTGGACAATGGATGCATGCCAAATAACATAAAACATCCTTTTTCTGCATCCACCTGGTCCAGAGAGCAGGAAGTCACAGAAACACTGCAGAAAAAGGGACTCTGCTGTGTGCTGGACCTCTGATTACTGACAGAGAGGGGCATTTTGAACCTCTTACAGTGTCAGCTCCTCGTGCAGGGAAGGAAGCCTGACACAGCTACAGCTGCTCCTCATCCTCCACGGCACCCAACAATTAACTGCTGCTCGTTATCACCCAGCACTAGCCTGCTGCTCTGCAAATCGCTGCACAGCTCAACTGTGGCCATGTCCATCCAGCGCTCAGCACAGGATGAAGGATGAGCAAGAATTGGAGTCACACCACGGTGTCTACAGGGCTGAGATTTTCCTCAGCATGTCACACAGGACTTATGCTGGCCTTCCTCAGGTGAATAGATTTCGATTAGGCTGATAGAGCTGTGGGGTTTTGTGGGTTGTTTCTGTCTCTTCTCAGATTTATAATGAGCAAACCTTCTTTTTCTCCCAAGCCCTTGGGAACTGATAGCATGTGTATAATCCCATCACCCTGTTCTAAAGCTAGATAGTGTTCCTAATGGCAGCAGTAATGCAAAGATCCACTATTCCTTATTATTTTCACAGCAAAGATCCACTATTCCTTATTATTTTCACAGCAAAGATCCACTATTCCCTATTACTTTCGCAGCAGACATGAACAATTAGATACCTCTAAGCTGTCAAGAGATTTAGCTGTTATTCATCTGAGCTCAGCAATTTTAAAAGGTGAATCTGTTTAGGGGAAAAGAAAATGTTCAAAAAAATGTCTCAAAATTTTGTGACTGTCCATAACTTTGATTTTCTTCTAAAAGCCAAATATCTCTGACCCCGACTCACCCCCCAAAAAACCCAAACCAAGACAAAAAAACATCTTTTCCATTGGCAACTGGGAAAAAAAACAAAACAAAAAAAACAACCCCTAAGGCCAGCCTAATGGATTCAGGATTAGTCATTATGATTCACTTCAAAAATGGCAGTTCTTGCTATTGTAAATTTCCTATATCTAGATATCTAGTTTCCTTCAGGAAACCTATAGTTAGTTCAAAACAGAGCAAATCTAAGGCCTCAGTCTTTATATTTTAGGCTTCATATTGAGTGACATTTTGTGGCCTCTTGCTGGCTGAAGATCTATGACTTATTATCTGTGGAAAGTCCAACAAGCTCCTTCTGACTTTAACAACCATTAATCTTCAAAGCCCTCCATTGTTCTGCATTCCCACCAGGCTCAGAGCATTGTGGTCAGGACAAGCTCTATGCTAGCAGAGAAGACTGCAAAGTTATTGTTTGGTTTTGGTTTAATTCCTCTTCTCAGTTGTACAGTTTTCAGCATGCAGCCTCCTTTTTTTTAGCTCTGGGGTTGGGTTTTCTTTTAGTCATTAATAACCTAATTTTGTTTTCCCCATTTTTCTTATACTTTTCCTTCTTTATGATACCATTGCCTGCTTCAAAGGGAATTGGATTTCTTTCATAGTATATTTTTTTAAGTTTATTAGCTCTGACTTTTTATTCTTTATAGTGGTTTGAAAAACGTATTTGCTGCTGAAAGGTACCAGACCATGACAGCACCAGAGACAGAAATTTTCTCTTTCTGCTACCCTTAAGGTACCTATTTGAATTCTACAGCATGAGGCACTTCTAGAAACTTTTCCATCTTCACCAGTACCTCAAATAACATATAATCTTCCATGTGATAAAAAAAAATAATAGTTTATTTTACCTTCATGAACAGAGTGTCTTGATTAAAGACAAAGAAACATCCAAAGCCTGTGTATGATCACTAAAGTTTTGCTAATGCTGTCTCAGGAGAGGCAATGAAGCAGGAAAAAAAAGAACTTAAACAGGGAAAGAGAGGCTATATCCAAGTACTTTTCTGGCAGCAAAGCGGGGACCAGTGATGTGGCCACAAAATGCTCATGCCACAAAAGGATTTGTCTTGCCTTCTCAGATAGGCATAGAGGACAGGACTAGATATCCTTTGCCGTGTAAAGAGCTATGCCCATTTTTCCACGTGTAGCTTTGAAGAATTTGCTCCAGTAAGTCCTTAAAGCCATGATTACAGATCTGAGACTAGGCTGAGAGAACTCAGGGAGAAAACAGAACAAAGGGCCATGAGCAGTGGAACACAGCATGTTTGTGTGCAGAGACCCTGTGTCATTTTTCATCAACACATGCTCCTTGTACCTGGTGTGTCATTGCTCAGAAGAAAAAGTTTTCCTTTCAGGGGGGCTGAGACCACCCAGATGTTTAGGAAAGTACCTTGGGATACATGGCCACCTCAGGCTGAACAGGAGATTCCCTACCGCTGCTGAGAATTGAGTTCATACTCATAAAAGGGTCTCCAGGCAGCCAAGCTGGACAGATGGCCTTTCCAGGAGTTTCTTAGGACTCTCTTATATAATTCAAGTTTCTGCTTACATACCACCAGCGAGAGCAAAGAGCAGCTGTCAAATTTTTTCTTCCTGCATGTGAGCAATAAAAACTCCTAGTTTGCCTTGAAGCCCCTCAAACTGAGTCCCTAACACTGTTAGTGAATCCCAGATAAACCTGCACTCTGCCTGCTTGAAAGTCAGCAGCAGCTTCAAGCATTGCAGGGCTTTCCAGGTCTGTGTGGTCACCCCATTCATTACTCATGAAAGAGACAGTGAAAGACCCAAATCTCAGGGGACTTTCTCATCTTTACTTTACTCTGTTTGTTTTTTTTGCTTTGCCACAACACAAGCAGTAGCCCAGGCAGTCTCAGAGGATCCCACTGCTCTCAAGACCAGATTTTCTAGAAAGAGCATTCAACTTTTGGGTTGCCATTAGCCTTGGTTTTGAATTAGTTCAGCCAAGATTTTTATCCCCTCTGCCACACCTTTCTTAGCATGAAATCTAGTAGAAGCAAAGTAAAGTGTCTCCATGTATTTGGTTAATACATAAAAATAATAAATCTATACATAAATGAAAAGGAGAGGTACTTCCTGTAAGTTTCTTAAAGCTCCCAGAAGTAGTCTCAGGACTCAGAGAAAACTAATACTGTTATGTAACCAGAGTTTCCATGAAAGCATCTGTACCTGGGTGTCTCTACAAGTAAAATTGAGCAAATAACTACAGGCTCTTTTCTGGCCAAAATCCTCTAATATCTCAACAAATATCAACTCCTTTCTTTTCTTATTGGACACACAACAATAGCCTTCTCTGTTTTTCCTGAAAAACTCTTCAAAGAAGTGCTGATGTAAAGAGAAGTGTGTTGTTTCGTTAAGGTGCTGTGACTGTGATGGTGTGCTCGGTGCAGCAGCCAGCTGCCTCCTCTCGGTTATCCAAGGCACAGACTCACGTCCATCGTGGCTTTCCCAGGCTGGGGCCATCTGGAAGGGTTGGCTGCCAAGCAGAGGGAGTGGTGGGATAGGACATATGTCTCTGGCTCAGACTGTTCATTTCAGGGACCAATTAATTCAAGCTTTCCTTCTCCTGAGTGCAATAGATTAGCAGTGGAGACGATGCAAAGCAACTTGTAGCTCGTTCGTTTACCTCTGCCACAGAGCAGCAATGCCCTGTGTTGGGATGGGTCATCCACAGGAGAAGTAGCATCTCAAACTGCCAGAGCTTATGCCCAGGGGAATTTTTTGTCAGTGTCCAGAGACAGATGAGATATTAGATCATTAGAGGATAACATGACCTGCTCAAGATTCACAAACAGAGCCTGTGGCTCCCAGAATATTGAAAAAGCAGCAGTACAGCACTGTAGCTGGCAAAGTGCAGCTCTAGAATGCTTTATATTGAAAAGTCCTGCCAGGTGCTTGCTCTGCAGCCACTGTGCCCTGAAACTCCCCTCCATCCTCTGAACTATCATGGTCCCTCACCGTTGAACCACTTGACACCAGATAGAACCTGTGAAAGCACATCTGCTTTCCAGGGTGCTCTCCTCTGCTTTTCTCTGCTTGGGGTACTGTGTATTCCTGCTTCCAGTCTTCCCCAGGATCCTGCTAATGAGCATCATGGAAGCCTGACTGAGCTTAGCTTTTGTCTTGGGAAAAAAAAAAGAAAAGATGACCTCAGGGCAAAAAGAAGCAGAAAGTGCAGTTTATAAAGGTAACTCACTAGAAACAAATAACGGTGGGTTATGTTTTGCAGGGAATTCTTTGTGGTGTTGCTACTGGTGCTACACGCTGATCACTGAAAGGCTATTTTGGTAACTTCTGTCACCAGAAGAGTGGCTTTTTTTCCCCTCATTTGTACTTACTTCTATAAATATGAGCAAATAAATAAATAAATAAATAAATCTCTCCAGCCAAATAGAAGCTCTTCCTCCCAATTGCTTTCATAAAAAAGTTAAGTAAACAGATGGGCCTCCTGGCATGTCTGAAAGGGATGCTGGATCATATTGCAGGCCATGGCTCTCTATCATCCGGCTGGGATTCACAGCTTTGATGTACGGAAGACAGCACTTAAGCTAAATCTCTGGGTAGCCCTGAAATCACACACAGTTGGCTCAAAAATAGAGTCTGGGCTCACTACTTCCTCTCACGCTGTACTGGCAGATTTACATTCAGGAGCCCCTCCTCAGTTCCCTATACATAGTCCAGGTCAAGCACATCTGGCAGCATTCACTCCCCAGGAATTAGGAGCCCCAGCCGTGGTGTTCAATTGTTCAAAGACAATTACTGCTCCTTTCCAGCTGAGAGATCAACAGATTTTTGTGCAATGCTATCTCTCCCCTTACCACACAAGAAGAAAAAAACTCAAACATCCTAAAAACATCTTTGAAAATCTTTTGGGAAAAGCAGGCCTCTGTGATTCACCTTCGAAGGTGTTCTCAGGCAGGCTTCAGAGCATAGGTGCAGGAATGCAGGTGCCACAGCTTGTCATTGCTATGTTCTATCTAACACTGGTGACAAGGACACAGACACTGGCATCATTCTCTCACCTGAAGAACTTTCCAATATACAAAACAGTTACCAGGCAGTTATCCTGCAAAGATGCTTAGAGCAGGATAAACAAGTTGGAAGCTGAAGGAAGCAAGAGAGGACACCAAGCTGTGTTCTCTATAGAGCATGGTCATTTTAAAAGAAAAAAAACATGATGATTTTTTTTTTCTGTCTTGCAACAGGAAGTTTCTGGTTTTATTTGTTGGCAGCTTATTATTTCCAAGTACAAGACAGTCATCCTTGGGGTATACTTTTTAGATAGAGTGGTTGGGCAATAGAAAGAACTCGCCCTGACTGCTGGACTGCTGAGGAGGGAAAGTGGGGATATTGCTCCTTCCCTGGGAGAATCTGAACAGATACATCCTGGGGTAGGGGGACAGCAAGTATCAGTTCTCAGTCAGGGAGAAAATCATGGGCTCCTGAGGAAAGCAGGCATAGAGCCAGACCTCGCAGGTGATGGAAAGAGAGGAGCTGTTCCCAGGGATCCAGAGAAGCCTGTGCAGAGCTGCTGTATCCCAGGAAGCAGATGTTGCACATCAGAATCCTGTCGTGCTATGAGCTAACCTGAGGGAAATGATCACCTCCTACAATGGGCAGGGAGAATTACTGTCAAATTCCTGTATTTTCATACAACTCAAGCTGAAGACCTTCATTCTCTATATTGTAAAAAGATCCCTGCTTTAGTTTACATTCTCATAGATCCCAGCTCTGGAGTTTTGGAATTCCTTTTGGTGTTCAAGGGAATTCTTGCTTTAAGGAAAATATACAAGCTAGTCTCCCTCAAACTTCTGGCTGATTCCAGGTCCTGTAATAACCATTTTAATCCTAACTTTAGTCAGGTCTAAGTCTAAAGTTAAAGATTGTGGTATTTATTACTAAAAGAGTGGTAAGAAATTACTATCTTCCAGAAACACATCAGCGAAAATATATGGCACTGTGTATCTTAGTTTAAATTCCTTCTGCTTTTACAAAAGCTGTCCCGAAAATTCACTTCTCTACTCTTAAATGTTCAAACAGAAGTCTCCCTTGTAAGCTATTCCTGAAGGTGGTAAAAAGTGCTCTACAAAGATATGATAGGATCTGAAAAGTAATTATTTCTTTTATTTTTAATGTAAATTTGCAAAATTTGAAAATTGTGTGAATGAAATATACATCTAATAACCAAAAAAAAAACCAAACCAAAAACAAATGACAGAAAAACAAACTGACTTAAAAACAAGAAACCTACAACCCAACTCTCAAAAACCCAAAGAAATAAAACCAAAACCCAAAATGAAACAACACACACAGAGACACACACACACAATGATTTTGTAGCTTTGGCAATAAGAAAATGTGACTGATGAAAAGAGTTCCTCAGGCCCAGTATCTTGTCTCTGGCAGTGGAAATTATTGTCTACTTACCAAACAAAGTATAAGAAACAGGTGCCTATTTCTTCCAGGTGTGATCTTTCCCTTTTTATGCTGTCTCATCCTCTGGAAGCCAATGGTTTGGAGGTTTCCTGATCAGAAGATGAAGTGTTGGATAAATATCAGTTTCATACCAGGGCTTTCTCCCCCAGTTTGTTCTGTCCAGATTTTATTCACTGTGATGCCATAATTTCTAAATAAATTATACCAAGTACTGCTGTCTGTTCAGCCATTCAGATAGAGGATCAATTGAGAAGGAAACTACTGTATCATTTAAACAAAAAATAGTGTGAGAAAGCTGTCATGCAAATGTGACCCTCAGAAATGATTTTGCCTGACAGATGTGACTGCAATCTCCCTTCCCATTGGTTTGGTCATGGTTCTAATCTCAGGTTGCAAATAGGTTCCTGAAACACATCAACGTGGAGGGGCAGTGAGAGATAACTCTGCTGAAAGGAAATACTTCTCTGGCAGGTAAGCCTGTGACAACTGGAAAATATTTCTGGAGTATAATAGATTTGTTCCCCAGATTCCTTGGGAGCTTGTAAATATGCTTTGAACACAGGAACCGCAGCTATTGGGCAAGAGTATTTACTTAAGAGCAGTCAGTGGTTGTGCTTCAGAGAATACAGAACATTCCCATAATGAATCTGTGGAGTGGGAAACAAGAAAAAGGCCAACTTCTTGTTTAGTTTCCTTATTTTACCACATATGGCCAGAGTTTGCTCTGGGAGGGAAAATGGGAGCTTTTGGGTACTTAGCTTAAAAAATAAATACAGCCAGTTCTTCTAGCATTTTTCTTAAGAGTTCTTAAACACATAATTAAACTACTTTTCCCTTTACTATCTCTTATTGAACCCAAAGACCACCCCAAATTTTGTAGGAATAGCAGAGAACAGATTGCATCTTTCAACTGCTTTCTGTGCCTGATGTTAAAAAAGGGGATATAGGTTTTTGTTATGCACATATTTCTTGATGCTATACTTGAGACAAGGAGGAAGACGAGAAAGTGGGAGATGTGCCAGGTGGACTCAAGTGAGGAAGTATTGAGTGAAGAAGTGGACACCCACAGTCACAAGCTGAAAAGAGATCACTTTTTTATCCCGTTTCTCTGAATATCAGTACTAGTGTGAGGTCCTGGATTGACAAGCCCAGAGACTTGGGTCTTCTGTTTAGCCACAGAAACATTAGACTGTGGGCTAACTTTCTGGGCTATTTAAAAAAAAAAAAAAACAAAAACAAAAAAACCAAAAAAAACCCAACAAAACCCAACAACTAAAAAAACCAAACCAAAACGAAACAACAAAAAAACCCCAGCCACGCTAGAAATACTTGAAAAAAGCGGGGAGAGGTGGCCAAAAAGAGGGGTGAAGAAGGAGTTATATACCAAAAGATTAACTAGACAGCATGAAGCAATGGGAACTAAAGGAGGTAAGAGCAATCCTGTGCAGTATTCCCAAAGACAGGATGAGAAAGGGGAGCAGCTGGAGTGTGTTCACCAAGATGTTGAGCAGACAGGAGGGCAGCCCAGGCTGCAGGGAGCGAGCATGGGCGGCAGGACAAGGTGGGGGTCTCTGCCAGCAGTCAGCCCAGCACTGGGTGAGACAGGTAGGAGGGAGGTAGGGGGCCTTTTCAGGAGAGTGATTTCACCTGGGGTTTGTGGGAGAGGGAGGGAGAGCCGGGCTTCTCCCTGCCCTCCGTGGGTACTGCACTTTCTCAGCCTCCTTGACAGAAAGGAGCAGTTACACAGGAGACAGGCTGGTCCTTGGAGCAGAGCTACAAGTGATTAATTGTATCAAGAAAAAGAAACAGTGTCTCCTTGCTGAGCTTTGTAACGGGCTTCATATAAATTTGCGTGAAATATTATGTGGGATTACTGCAGCCAGCCAGGAGTTTGGCTGCTGGAGCCAAGAGAAGGATGGGAGCCTGGCCAACAGGAGAGGCAGGAGATGAAGTGGATCGTGTTTGCCAAGGCCAGGAGGACAGCCAAACCATAGCTACAGTAGCATAGTAATGAGAAATGGGAATTGCATTCAGCATTGGTTCTTCTTATCAGGATCATTAATGTTTTGCATATAATTGTCCTCCCCTCCTCCCTGCCCTTGCTGCAGGCCTTGGCAGAATGTGGGATGACAATAGAAGGCAGAGGAAATAGCAGGGGTGTTTACACATAATGCTGCTGGAGCCCACAGCTGGTGCTGTATGAAACCATTTACCCACCCACTAGTGCAGACCAGACTGCTGTAACAGATGCTCCCTTCCTGAGCAGGAGAGAGGTGAGCAAGAGGGAAGTGACACAAATGCCACTTTCCAGGTATTTCACTCACAGCAGTGTGTTAAACACAACTAGGGGGAACTGGGACTTCAGGATGACATCTGTTGGATCCTCCTGTTTTCTCCCACTCCTGCACAGTTTGTGCTCACTTTGGTTCTTCTTCCCATCTGGGTTCCCATTCCTCTCCAAAGCAGATCCTGTCCTTCAAAGCTGGAGAGGGCTGCAAGCTGGACCATTGCCTCTTGTCCTATGCCTGCACCTGAGGAGTCCCTGGTTGATTTAAGCAGAGATGTCTCACCCAGAGCTTCACATTCATGAACACATAAGGTGTGGCAAAATTTGAACTGCGTATCTCACCCTTATTTTGTCTGGGGTCAAGATTGCACTCACACACGAGCTTTTCCCACGAAATCTGTGTTTGGATCCAGACTTGGCATCCTCCACCTATAAGAGTCTGAACTCAGCCTCTTCCCCCACTAATAGTTAAGATTTTGAACAACTTCGTGTTTTAGGAATCTTTCTAGGATTTCTGATTTTGCGCAAAAATGCCTTGGCCTTCATGAAACCAATAACCAGCGACGAAAGGCCTGAGCAGACTTTCCCAACATGCATATTCTCACAGCTGAGCTGAAGGTGCTCTGCAGGCAGCAGCCCCTCCTGGCAGGCCAAAGGGGAACCTTGTCATTAGCTGTGCCAAATGGAGTGGCACAAAGCCTGACTCAGCCACACCTCATGCTTTGCCCACCTCCGAGGCCTTCACACCCGAGGATGTGCTGCTCTCCCCCGGGACTGAAACTTTCTTGGCAGGGCTGGGAAGTGGGGCATACTCAAACCATTGTGGAATAACCTACAGTCCCAGTCTGTGTGTGCAGACAACCTCCAGCCTGGCTAAGGAAAGGCCGTGTTTTTCTCTATTTCCCTCCAGCTGGAATCAAATGTGAAATCTTCTCATAAACGCAAACTGAGAGATTCTTGTTTTCTCGAAGGACACAGGGCAAAGACTTGAATTTCTTCTCCCAGCCAACACTGAGGGAGTTCCCCTCCTGGAGGGAGGGTGCCTGCCAGCCTCGTGGGGCGTCCGAATGCCTGGAAAAGGGCAGTGCTGACCAGGAGCACCGTGTGCTGCCTGCTCAGGATTCATCCCTTCTCTCTCCAGCAAATGTCACCCCTGCTCCCCATTGTGTCACCTGGTTAGTGTGGCTTCTCACCAGTCCTTATCTGTAGGAAATGGACATCTGCTGTATTGTGCTGATGCTAGTCCTTGCTCTAGTTTTTACTTGAGATTGCCACTGTCCAGAGAAGCTTTGGAAAACATCATCGTACACAGCTTCCATGAAATGATTCAGGAACAGTTATGTTTCCCATGTGCATAGAAATATATATTAAAAATGTCACACATATAGTCTCACTGCGAGACATAAACTAAACACCGTATGTTTAGAAGAAAAACTCACCTCTAAAGTAGTTTCTCTTAAAAAAAAAAAGATTTGAAAATGAACTGTTTTGAGGTTACGGAAAAAGATTCCCTGTAGAAGTAGACATCCTGAAAGAGTAGAATATACACAGCTGGGATATCTCTCTTGTTTTGTTTTCATTTCCTTCTGCAGTCTTTTTGTATTTTAACAAGTTGGGCACTGCGAGCCAATGTTGGCGGTGCATCTGTGTTCACTAGACTGCCTGGGGCTCTCCCCTTGCAGAAGTCAGGTCAGTACCAAGTTCTGTGCAGAACCACCCACACTCCCAGAGTGGTAGTTTTGCTTTGTTTTGTTCATCATGCACTGTCCCTGTCACAGAAAAGAGTTTCTTAACTTTGTCTGAACTGAGACAGAGTGAAAAGTAAATTGTTTGTTCTTTCCCTTGAGGCTGAGCCCAGAGTTCTGTTTTCTTAAAGTGTTCAAATCAGCTTCAGGTTTTGTGATGTGGCCAAATACCATGATCTGTATTTCTCTTTTTTAACAAAAGCAAATTTTCTTTCACTCCTCATACCTCTTACTTCTGCTCAAGATAAACAGATGTATTTCTGTCCATCAGCTGGCAAACTTTTCTTCCATTTCCCTGAGCACCTTCTGAGCAGCCATCAAGCATTTCTCTCTTTTGTCTTTGTATTTTACAATCACATCTGTAAGGTGTCAGGCAGAAGCCAGCACCTCTAGGCTACTCAGGTCCTTTATTTCCCAGCTGGAACACAGGTAGCAAAGATCAACTCCCCTGTGCATGGTATCCCCTCACCCTTCTAGCTTTCTCCAAGAAGCAAAGCTCTTTCAACTACACCCATAAAGGTAACTTTGCATTTGCCTACCAAAACCAAAAACAACCCCCAAAATAACAAAACAAAAAACCCCAACTAAACAAACACCAAAAATTTTGATTAAGTGATCCTGTTTAGTTGGTTTTGCTGCCTTTCTTCACTCTGCTTAGAGTGCTCTGTTAAATAAACAGACATGTATTAACTCCACACCCTAGTAGGGAGGAGAGTCTTTACTCCTGGCAGGCAACAGCCTGATACAAGGTGAGATTAAGCAGCAGTAGGAACGCAGCAGAACTGTGATCTGAGCTAGAGTGAATTGGAGTTGAAAACTGAGAAATAAGCCAGTTTATCTGGGCTCCTCCATAAAAGAACTGCTGCTGTGACAGATACGCAGCCTAATGGCCCTTGAAGGGGTTAATACACCTGGAAAGTGAGTTTTCAAATGAACTCCTTTTCCTCTTGGCCTCAGCATAAGGCAGTGCTCTATTAGACTTGACCTTTCTTAATGTGAATTAGCAGCTCAGTGGAACAGGATCCAGAAGCCAGAGTCCCTTCCCTCTTCACATCCATGCATTAATGTAACAAAAGCAGAAAGGTGTCAGGAAGGCTAAGAATAACTGAACAG
This sequence comes from Erpornis zantholeuca, assembly GCA_013400515.1. Lineage (NCBI taxonomy): Eukaryota > Metazoa > Chordata > Aves > Passeriformes > Timaliidae > Erpornis > Erpornis zantholeuca. The sequence goes on along the minus strand of VZTN01019847.1, from coordinate 398,584 downwards.
ATCTTGTGCCAATTTGGAATAAAATACAGGACCCTCCAGAAGTGGAAGTAACTTGGTTGCTTCTGAACTCTAGGTGAGGCAGGCATTTTAACTCACCGACCTCCAAACCGCAAAAGAAAATGAAACATGGGCAAATTCAGGTACTGAATTTAAAATAAAAAATAAATAAAATAAAATGAAACTAGTCAGTTCATCATTTTGGTAGGACAAACAAGAGGAAATGCCAAATTATGTCTCTAGAATATGAATTACCTTTTCTCTCCTGAAACAGATTTGCTCAATGCCTTTCAATAAAAGCACCCCCTCGCCCCATTTCCATTGCTTTCCTGGGAGGGTTTCCTCACCCATTCCCCTTGTTCAAAATGTTTCATCAATCTTGTCACCTTGGTTCTACCCTGTCTCATGAGGTAATGGATGGAGCCCAGCTAGACACGAAAATGTGCCATCCAGGAAACCAAACCAAAAGTTGTATGTTTAAAAACGTGTTTGAAGAAAGCACAGGATGGCGGGGGGGTGGAAAGGGAGCAGGGGATGTTTTTCAGCCAATGCTTTACTTCCCCCCTTCTTCTCACAGACACTTGCTGTTGTCCAGCAGCCCAGAGAAAGAAGAAAAAAAAAATCTATATTTCTCTTTTTTTGGTGTGGGTGGGAATGAGGAATGATAACCAGATCCTCATGGCACATCTGTCTTTGGGTCCCTATGGGAGCCACAGCTGTGCAAAGACAGGAGAGCGAGGGGAAAGAGGTGGAAGGGGGTGGTGTCCAACTTCAACTTTCTAGAGATGGAGTTATTTTAAGCAATATCTTTGAAACAAAACCCCATGTGTTCTCCGCTCTGCAATGCGCTGGGCAAGGCTCAAACACCGGGCTGGGTTGCCCGGGGTCGCAGGCCCCGCCAAAAACAACAGAGCTCTGAGGTGGGTCTGAGGCAAAGCTGGTCACCAGCGAGGAGCGGCGATGTGGCCAAGCCGAAGGAGCGTGCCCTGGTTGGTAAACAGGGCCCGCAGTGTTGACGGCCCCTCCGGCATTTCCCTTCCCGCGCGCCGTGCGCTCGGCACGCGCTGCTCCGAGCAAATGTTCCGTGAGGCGTGGATGAGGGATGGGGGCTCGCGCTCTGGGCATGAGCTTCGTGTGCCTTTCAGCCCGGGCTTGGCTTTGATTTGTTTTTCAGGTTTGGATCCAGCCGGGCCCAGGCAGACGCTCTGCCAGCGAGGGGAGTGTCACGCGGGCCTTCAGGCCCATCCGGCCTCGGCGAGACCGTGTCCGGTCACACGCTGCGTCCCCAGCAGCAGCTCCCACCACTGCACCTCGCTCCTCTGCACCCATAAAATCCCACTCCCACATGCACTCCAAGGAAGCGTTTTATCCACACTGAGCACAGGTCTGGGTGTCAACTTCCTCAAAGGCAACATGTTTTGAGACCGGGGAAGACAGTTCAAACACATCCACAAAAGCCAGGTGTTACTGTTAACTGAGTTTTAAAAGCTGTCTCAGATCAGAAAGGAATTAAATTCCATTTTCAGGTAGAAACAAACCAGCTGCTTTTCCAAGAAACTCAAAGCTGTCACATTGGTTTTCAACAAGTGGAAAATCACGTTCTTCTCCCCACATCTTATGAAGGAAAATGTGTGCAAGGGAGAAGGATTCCAATCTGCCAGGGGGTTTGGGGGTGTGCTTACAGGCTTCTGAAGCTTTGGGACTTGGGGATGCATATGAGAGAGAAGGGGAGACCCAAGGCCATCCTAGAGAATTGAAAAAATAATGGCAAAATCCTTACCCTATTTTCTTACCTGGCTGCCTTCTTGGGAGCTACACAAGGAATTTTCATGGGTTGGGGGAACAATCAGAGAGGGAGAGAAGAGATAATCAGTACCTATTCGATATTTTAAGATACAGATCTCCAAGCATGAAGATACTACAGCAGTTGAACTTTGTGTAACTTCTTACAGTTAAAGGCATTCACATTTGTGAAAATGCTCAGGTTGAGGAATAAGGCTTAATTCAAATGCCCTTTGTTCACTCAATGATTTTTTTCCATCTGAGTTTGCTGAGTGCCAACAACTCAGAGTCAGTGGGGAGCAGAGGGTACTCAGCACTCCTGAGAACTAGCCCCAGGATGCATAAGTATTGCATTAAGTCTCCTTAACATTTCACAAATTTGGCTGATTTTCAAGATCTTTAAAGCATGACACCATACATTTGTCCGGGTTTTTTTTTCCCTTTGGTGTGGGTGTGTGCCCATGGTGGGAGTGCTGGTATAGGAATTTATCTCAAAAGCAACCTTTAAATCCAGCCTCTTGTTTTCCCAGCGGTATTTGTTTACATAAAAGGCTTTGTTGTGGCAGCAAGCACTAATGTGTTTGAAAATCTGTCACAGAGTAATTAATTTATCCTCATTGCACCAAGCTGTTGGATAGGTTAGCATTATCCCCATATTGCAGGAAGAGAAGCAAGAAACAGAAATTAACCCGTGAGGGGCCTAAGGAGGCTGTCAGAGAGCCAGAAAAGGAACACAAATCTCCAGAATTAACAGGCTAATGCCTTAACCACATGAATATCCTTTCTAAGGTTTGATTTGTTGCCATATCCTTCTTCTGCTTGATCACTTAGAACAAAATGACCTGTCCCTAGATAACATTTTATATGCTGGAACTAAAAATAGGAATTCTCTTCTCCTACTCTTAAATTGTAGCACTGTAAGTGTACAGCATGGGAACTTGTGGGAAAAGAAAACTTCTAGGGTTCAAGAGGAAAAACAGATAAAGACCAAGTGTGGGAGAAGAAGGAAGCTACAGAGGGAAAGAACCTTTGGTAGAGTGTGCAGAGGATCCAGCTCCAAATACTTCTCACCACTTAAGGTCTTTCTTGCTGCTTTTCTCCATGCCCTTTGGAGAAATAAACATGGGATTGAAGAACATTTGTTTCAATCCTCGCATATGATGCGTGTATGTGCAAAGGTTTGCCATGTTATTTCTTTAATAGGAATTCAGCCACCTAGTGAGAGAGGCACAGACCAAAAGCTGCAGGAAAACAATTAAATATATTTCATTCTCTTCCTTAGGTTTTTGCCCTTACCTCAAAACACAGATTTGCTAGAATTTACAAGTGACCGTAGAGCAGCAGAAGGCCTGAGGCTGGTGACTTTTTTGTTGTAAGTACAGAGAATACAAGATTCTTTATACACCCCACTGCTACCTCAAGCTAGTTTTGCAACAGCTTTGCAGTGTGAGTCCCAGACCTGCCAAATCTCACAATCTCTGGTTGAAGACTCCCTCAGCTGCCTCCTGTCTCACAGCTCATCAGTGCACGGCTGGCACTTCACTTGGCATCACATCATAGCTTCTCCCTGGCTCTGGGACCATCTCATACTGCATGGCACCAAATTGTCTGCCACCCAACCACTCTGGGACCAGAGTTTTCAGATAAGAGGTGATTCATCTACTGTCTCCCGCTGACTCTACCATCCCATTTTCTTCTGAGGAATCTGCATAGGGAAAAACCTCTTCGGTGCAGGATGCCTTTAGCCACGGCGAGAAAATCCCTCTCTACACCTCTCTTTCTGTTGTCCTTTCTCATTGTGGGAACCTGGGTAGTGTTTAGGTGTTTTATTAAGCATTGCTTACTGCCAGTGTGTGCTTTTGTGAAATTAGAGCCACACGAAAGAACATATTCAAGCTAGAGTAATGTTCCTTAGAAAAAAAATGTAGTCCCACATCACCTTTGGGTCTTGAGGAGAAAGCTGAAACATGCTTAGAGTGAGGGGTCCCAAAAGCACTTGGCTCTGGTAGAAGAACAGGCAGCAGCTGTCACACATATGCACAAGCCAGAGGAGGCCTTTGGATGCTTACATGCCACACCTTTGGGAAGCTCAGCTCCAGAGCAAACCTCCTGCACTGTGCCACATACTTCCTCCTTCCTACCAGCATGGCTCTGGCCTATGGTCTTTGCAGAGCACCCCGGGAGAAGCCAGGAACGTTCTGCAGTGGTGTAACTTGGGTAGAAATTTCTGACTAGCCATACAACCAATAAAAGCCAGATGTTAGCTCAGATAAGGTTCTGTCTACTCAGCCATAGAATTACTGAATCATTTAGGTTTGAAAATACCTCAAAGGTGAGTCCAACCTTTGACCAAACACCACCACATCAACTAGACCAGAAAACTGAGTTCAGTCATTTCAGTCATTGAGCACCTCCAGGGATGTGTTGTCTACCTTCTCTCTGGGCAGCCTGTTCCAATGCTTGACCACCCTTTCCCTGATGTCCAACCTCAGCCTCCCCTGGTTCAGCCTGATGCCATTTCTCCTTGTCCTCTTGCTGCTGGTCTGGGAGAAGAGACCAACCCTCACCTGGTTGCCTCCTCCTGTCAGGGAGTTGTGCAGAGCCAGAAGGTCCCCCTGAGCCTCCTTTTCTCTAGGCTGAAACCCCCCCAGCTCCCTCAGCTCCTCCTGGTGCTCCAGACCCTTCCCCAGCTCCATTCTCTTCTCTGGACACACTTCAGCCCCTCAGTGTCCATCTTGCAGTGACGGGCCCAGAGCTGGACACAGGATTCAAGGTCTGGCCTCACCGGTGCCCAACACAGGAGGACAATCACAGCCCTGCCCTGGTCCTGCTGGACTCACCATTGCTGATCCAAACCAGGTGCCATTGACCTCCTTGGCCACCTGACCATACCCCGCTCGTGTTCAAGCACTGTTGACCAGCACCCCCAGGGCCTTTCCCACCAGACACTTTCCAACCACTCTGCCCCCAGTCTGGAGCTGCAGGGGGTTGTTATGACCAGGGCAGCCTGACAGACTCTGCCTTCAGATGGCAGAACCCTGGTTTTAGCCTGGAGATGACTGGCAGGGAGCACACCCAGGGTGGCACCTGCACCCTGCAGCATAATTAAGTGCCAAAGCTCATCTTAACACCTGACCACCAGGTACAATTGCTGCCTTTGCTCAGGAAAAAACACTGCCTGTGGTGCTTGGAGGTTATTGCTGTGCTAACAGCTGTGATGTCATGGTTAAGGGTAGCTACAACACATTTCCTCCCAAATCCACAGTGCTAATAAAAGTCTACGCAGAATTTAAATAAAACCTAATTATAGGGTCCAGTTAAGCCTTTAATAGGTACGTCTACATTTATCATTAAATTCCAGATAGACTTTTCTTTACCATGCAGGAGTCAAATTGTAGAAAAATGCCTAAATATATTATGGAAGACATTTTGTGTCCTTTGTTAGACAGCAAAGGATTTCTAACATACAGAAATGTGGAAAAGGCCTCCCTCAGGCTATCAGATTCTAGTTGAACTATTTTGGCATTGGGCAACAAGCCCCTTGATTGTTATGAGTGAATATCCCAAGAAATGGCCAAGATGGGCAGGCTTTGGGATCATGCTTGTAACCCTGAACACTTTAAAGAGGACCCAGGAATCCATATGTGTAGGTCCATGGTCATCTGGAAGAAGCCCAGCCAAGAACCTTCCGTCTCATTAAAAACAAACTCCCATGAGCTGCAAGCAATCTGAAGGAAGCAGGTAATGCTGTCCTTCAGCAGGAACATAGTTAGCAAGATTGGAAAAATAGCACATAATGAGTTTTTTGTGTTTAGGTGGATAATGAATGCTTTTTTAATGTCTACAGGGCTTTTACAGGTGAAATTTGAGCCAGCATTATGCCAAACCCAGCTCAGCTTCCCTCTCAAATTGGCTGGAAGGCACAATCATATTCTCTGTTCCTTCTCTCCCCTTTATCTCTTAAAAGGATAATTCCTGACAATTTACATTAACAGGCAGACTTGGGTAGGGGGGCTTACTTGCTTACTTTCTGGAAAGTACTTAAGGGGAGGTCTTCTGTCTCCTCTCAGGAGCCTTTACTTGCACAAAGGGAGGTAGGATACAAAAGATCCTGATATTCTTTACTCTTTAATCTTCCTAAACAGGCTTAATGCAGAGCCATCTCCCCCTCTCCTTGGCCCCTGCAGGGAGAGGCAGAGCTCTGTTTTGCAGAGCTCCCCAGACCCCTGCACCACGGGTAGAGCCAGGGGTGGAATCAGTGATGTGGAGAAAGAGGCACTGCGCTTTCCAGTGTCACAGTTTCCAGCCAGTCGGTGACATTGTCAGTGCTCCTGGGTGACATCACACTCCTGCTGGACATGCAGCCAAAAACAGTTTCTTCCTAGGACAGAGCCTCAGAAAAGGCTGCAGGCTCAGGCTAGGGGGGAACTGCACATCCATGCATGGATGCATCTTGTAGGATATATATGGCACTCTAGGCAGTGCTCCTGGTGCTCCCAGGGACGTGCAGGCCCTTTAAAGAACAGACCTGGCAAGTGCATGTCTGGAGAAGCACTGCTCTGTTCTTTGTTCCTCTCCGAGAGCACGTGTGGGGGTGTGAAGGAGATATTTTCCCTTTGCGGGTGAGCCAAGGAACCTCCTAGAAAACCACCCACTGCCAGTGTTTCACAGCAAATGTTACCCACATTACACCTGGCACAGAAGCACAGGCAGCTTGGAAATGGACATTATGAAAGAAAAATAATGGCTCAGCATTTCAGCCCTGGTGGTACAATGGGTTTATTTTCACTGCGCCATGGAATGAGCAGGAGAGCTGAGGCTGCTGAGCTGTATACCTGGACCTGACCCAGTATCACAGAAAGGCTTTGTGCCATGTGGATGTGCCAACTTGACTGGACCAACTTGGCACCTTCTGCCCTGTGCTGCTCTACCTGCTGCCGACATCAGCATTCACATTCACTTTTACTCAGAGTCTCTTCTAATACCTCTGCCCTTCTACTGCTTCATCAGGGTAGTAGCCTCCCCTGGCATAATAGGAGATAAAAAAGAGGTGCCTTGTTCTGGAGTCTTTCTTTTCTACCAATAGTTCTGATATATGGCAGTCTCTGTCCCAAAATTCAATCTCAATTGAGGTTGAACCTCAATTCCTCTTTTTTCTTTTACCAGAGGGTTTAAGAACCTCATAGTCACATTTTATGAGATGGGTGGGTCCTTTTGTCTTTTTTTAGTTCTTGGAATATCATTATAAATGGGACACAGAAAATCACTGCTTTGAGACTGTTTCATTGCCAGGAAAATGAGTTGAACTTCTACCTCAGGTCAAAAGGTGAACATAACTAAGTGACTTCTTCTTAGCTCCTTGTAGGTTTCTGTTTGTCAAAGAAATTAAACCAGTTGGTAACCCCTGTGTAGGAAAAGCCTCAGGCTTCAAAAACCAGGAGTCTTCTCATGCATTGGCAATGCTGAGTGCATCTCTGCACACAAACCACCCCAGGACTTTGACTAACTGTTACTCCAAACACTAATCCTTCACTTCCTGTCCTAACTAATAAAAATCAGGCAATCTTCATGCATGTCCAGCTCTGGGCAATGATGCCTTAGGTGTTAACTTTTATATTTTTCAAATCCTGTACTGCTAGTCTAACTCCGAAGTTTTCTGTAGCTTGTTAAATGCTGTTCTCTATGCTGTTCTCTGTGCTAAGGTAAACATAACAAAACCTCTAACTTGCTCTTCAAGGACAGCCAGAAACAAGAACTGTAAACCTTCGTTTTGAGAAGAGGAGGGCAAGCTGGAGGAATCACATCATTGGCTGGGTTCTGGTTGGTGAATTTATGTTGTTAGAAAAGTGTGAAGCACTCGTGACCTGGAGACGTCCATTTTGAGATTCACTGAAGCAAGACCTCCAGAGCCCAAAGTGTGCACCTAAAAGCCTTTCTAATAAATACCACCTTTATTCCTTTATTTCTGTCTAGTCTCTGTTTCTAAGTAGCCATTTAAGGCATCAGCAGGATGCTGCCTTTGTGGTTGGAAAGACAATCAATTTGCTGTCGATATAGAAGGCATTTTACGTAGATGAAAACTCTGTTTCTCATTTCATGTGCCTGGTTCAGGAAGATTTTTGAACCAGGTTCCCCAGACAACCTGAAGAACAGCTCAGAATTAATTACCTTCTGGAACATGTTATAAGAAATTATTATTTAACCTCATTTGTCTTGGACCTCTGTGCCTCCCTACTTGAATCATATGTTTTGGGGTTTTCTTTTATTCTCAGGGTAACCAAGAGATAAAGAGCAAGTAAAGGAGCCAGCAAAAAAGATAAACAGAAGTATCTGCTAGCCTCTTGATCCACTATTTCCTGAAACCTCTGGTGACTTTAGAAACCAGAGATGGAAATCTATCCCACTTCCAAAGCAGGTTCAAGCATGGGATATTTTAAGACAAGCTGCTTTTCAGTTTCCACCTCTGTCTTTCAATTGAGTTGACTGTATCTACATCAGATGGTGCTAGAGCAGAACAGACTAATGTAATGCTGTAAAAGCTGAAGTATTTGCTTGGTTCTCCAGAGCCTTGTTTACTAAGTTCTGAGCAGAACTGAGCAGATGGTTGTGAATGATGAGCACTGATCTTGTAAGTGCTGCCCTGAACAGTGATCATAGAATCATAGAATAGTTGGGATCAGAAGGAACATTTAAAGGTCAACTACTCATGCCTCCCCTGCAATGAGAAGGGACACCTTCAACCACATCAGGCTTCTCAGAACTCCATCCTACCTGACCTTGAATTTTTCCAGGGATGAGGTATCCACCACTTCTTTGGTCAACTTATCCCAGTGTTACTACCCTCATTGTAAAAAGCCTTCTTCCTCAAATCTAATCTAAATTGACCTTCCTTCAGTTTAAAAACATTCCCCCTTGTCCTGTTGCAAAAGGCCCTGATAAAAAGTTTGCCTCCATCTTTGTTATGGGCTTCCTTTAAGTACTTGAAAGGTCTCCTGGAGTCTTCCCTTCTCCAGGCACAACAATCCCAATTCCCTCAGCCTTTCCTCACAGCAGAGCTGCTCCATCCCTCTGATGCCCTTGGTGTCCCTGCTCTGCACTGGCTCCAGCAGCTCCCTGTCCTTCCTGTGCTGGGCCAGCCCCAGGGCTGGAGGCAGCTCTGCAGGGAGGGTGGATGATCTCACCTGAGCGAGGCAGAAAGGCAGGATCCCCCCCAACCCTTGCCAGGGGCTCAGCCCAGCACAGGGGGGTTCTGGGTCCCAGCACACATGGCTGGGGCATGTCCAGCTCTCACCACCAGCACCCCCAAGTTCTTCTGGCAGGGCTGCTCAGTCTGCCTATCCCCAGCCTGGACTGATCCCAGGGGTTGTCCTGAGCTGGGTGCAGCACCTACCCTTGTTCTTATTAAACCTCATGGGATTCCCATGATCCACTCCTCAAGCTTGTCCAGGTCCTTCCGGATGTCCTTCAGATTCGCCACTGCCCCCCCAGCTTTGTGTCATCTGCAAATTTGTCCATGTCACTAAGAAAGACATCAAACAGTACTGGTCCCAGTGTGACAGTTACTACTGGTGAGTTTTACAAATAACTGGCTGAGTATGAAAGGTAAAACCACTAACAAAAAAACCCCACAGACAATGAAGCTGGAAATACTTTGAGAGGAGAAGCGAAAAAGACACAAACACAATTTGATGACTGTGCAGAAGCCAAATATGATGCTATGAGGTTGTGTTTATTTTTCACCAGCTAACCTTTGGGTTAAACCTGTCAGCAAGAGCATCCCCAGAAGCTTCAAAGTAGGGAAGATTGCCCTGAGAAAACAATTTTGGCTCCAAGGTCTAGAGATAATCAACTTAGTAGCTTTGTCCACATCATTCTCATCAGTTTTGTTCCATTCCTGGTGTTAGCCAACAGGATCCAGGCTTTTCTGCTTGACATCATCTTACTTCACATGAATTTAGAGCTGTTGAAAGGCACTGGCCTTTCTGTCTTAGATGCTGGCTTCTCTTTATACCTATGAGCTGGGCAGCACCTCGGCAAGCTTTTCCTGGCTGTCCTGCCGGGACATCCTAGTCCTGAGGACAGAATTCATTGCCCATCTCATTCATACTCAAGCCTCCAAGTCAGAGATATTTTTTCACAGATCCTTAGATGTAAGGCCCTGGAATGGTTGTTCAACACTGACTCCTGTCACTTTCCATACAGTATTGTAGTGATATTATATCCCACATGTAGTGGGATATGACAACTTCTACACAGGTAGGTAGGCAGGATCTTTCTACCCCTTCCTCCACTCTCCATCCCAGGCAGCCACAACAACAATTATAAGACAGTGGTATAATATAAGCACTACGGAGAAACTGAATAAAAACTTGATAGGTCATTAAAGGAGATCACCACCAACTGCAGCTCAGTTTCATTCTATGAATGACAATAAGGCCATCATCAGGTACACCAGGGATGGAGACCAGACCAGGTTTTATTCCACGTAACATCTCCAGGGAGAGGAAAGCCTGGTGGGCTTAGTCTGACAGCAAATATACAGAGAATGTCTGAGAAGCCTTTGCAAGACCTGGTGCCTTTGCAATTCAGAGGCAGCTCAGAGACACGTGTTTCCTCTGTGCTGGCACTTCAGAGGAGGACAGATGGTCCTCAAGGGAAACCTTGAAGGCTTAACTGCACACTTTAATGATGGCAAATTGCAGAGGACATCACTCCCCCAGTAGAATCAGGTATATTAAGCCCTGATAAAGGATCTCCTAAGAAGCAAAGCACCCTCCTGCACAGAATTACAGACTGATATGCTGCTGAGTGGATTATATTATTAAAAATACATGGTAGATTATAGGCCACATATGCTCCTGATTTCACTGATTTTAAAAATAGAAAGTGAAAGCTCCCAGCTGGGGGCACAGCTGCAGCTGAACACTGATAGAAGTCATAGCCAGGAGTGTCACTTGCAAATGCAGCAGCCTGAAACTGAAGCACTGGGAGAGTTTGGTTTCTTCTCAGTCTGCAGCTGAATCTTGGGGGTGGGGGGAGCTTCCACAATGCCTGAAGGGTCAACTGCCTCTTCTCTAAGGCAGATGCAGACATGGTTAACTCTAAGATTGCCGAATGTTGACAGCGCTTAGCCAACACTCCACTTCCAGGAACCTGATGTCATTGTTGCTATCTCCTTTTAAAATCATTCAAGTTTGAGCACTTAAAAAAAAAAAATGCATCCATATGGATAGTCAGGATAGAGCCTCGATACAGGCTTCGTGACACCAGGTACTGGAGTGAAGAAGAAGGACACCTATTGAGGACAGCTGATGGCAATTTTCATCATCTACAGAAACAGTAGAGGGAAGAACGGAAGGGAAGAGAGGAACAAAAAGTGGCTGTGTTGTGCCTTTTGTGCAAGTGCCAGTATCTCCCTGAAGTAATATCCTTTACTTGCTGCCTTTTAGATGGAAGGCTCTGCAGGAAGGAGGATATCATGTGCAGGTTATTGGGATGGACAGCTGCAGAGATCAAGCATCTCCTCTTCCAGCACTGAGTCATTGCTGCCAACATGACAGTAGAAAAACCTATCCAGTGCTTGATTGTGTTTTATTTGGTTTGTTTAAAATGCACCTAGTTGTAAATTCTTATAAATATCAGATGCAGCTTCTTTCCAATATTCTGCACAAAGTTGAATGGTTTTTTTAATAAATGGACTTTAAAATGCAAATGTAAATAGTCCTTTGGCTTCTTCCCTTTCAAAAGAAAGAAAGAATGAAACCGTGAAAAGTGGTTCTAGCCTGTTGGTGAGGCTCTGTGCAGGGTCTGTGTAACGAGAGACTCCAAGGAGAGCAGCTGCTGCCTCCTGATCTTTAATGTCTGCAGTACTCCTGACTTGTACAGCAAGGAAAACAAGTAATGCTACCTTGTTTAATCATGCTGCCTTCTACCTTGCTTAGCATTTACTAACTGGACTGGACCACCTAACTTGAAGACCTGCTTTAAAGGAAACCCTTTGATGGAAGAAACCCTAGGCTGGGGAATTTTTGAAACAAGGGCACCCTCTAAAGGAAACGAGAATGACAAAGCAATTAGGGTAGGGAACATACATTTTCTCTTCTCTGGGTAGTTAAGCTAAGCTTTTGCAAGAATAAATCCCTCTCCTACTCTCAAAGGAATAGCTAGATATTCTGCCTTTTAAATGTAAAATGAAGAAGAATTTTTTTCATTGTAGATCAAAGCTTACAAAAAATAACCGCTTTCTACAGAGAACCCAAAACCACTTGGCCAACCTGAAGACTAAAAAGCATGTTGGCAACTTGTGGTCCCAGCTGTAAATTAACACAGGAGCTCTGGCCACTGAGGCCAAACATCACTTTGATAAGATTGCTTCTGTTTAAGTTAACTTTTTCCTGCTTCAAACTGCATCAGCAGTTGGTTTCTCCTGAGCTGCTGCTGGTGTTGTAAGGGAGGAGTAATTGTCCCACAGCATGGAAGGACACAGTAATTTCTATCCTGTGAGCACTTGTTCTTGCACAATTAGGCTCTAGCGTTCTTCCATATGAAGCAGTGTGAGCTGCAATGCAATGGCTGAGGCTGTGTTAGCAAACCCTCTCTTACCTACCTAGAAGTTTTTCCCAGAGGGTGAAAAGCAGAATGGGAAGGCTACATCACACATTCAGGAAGATTCCAAATGATTTTGCTGCCTGCCCCCACAAGAAAGTTCTCTCCTGATTCTCATACAGAAGATGAATGATGGTGTCCCTGCAGAGGACTAAATTCCATGAGTGCTTACTAAGTTTCTTGCCTTAGGTTTGCTCCTTCTCATCCTCTGCACCATCATGTGGTTTCAGGGGGTGAACTGAGGGATGAGTTTGTCACCCAGGCTCTGATTTGTATGTTCTAATAGTACCAGAGAACTTTTGGAGGGTGCCACTGTATTTGCTTGCCATTTAATCATCAGCCAATTTGATTTTGCCCCCGAGCGCCCACGAGCCTGTGTGATACAAAGGATGTGCAAGCCCTAGGAACCACATCAAACAGGAGAGGGGTGCTCTGTCCAGGCTTGCCGGCTGCACCTACTGAATGAAACACGCTCAAGCATTTCCTGAGAAAGTCTGGTGAGTCAAATCAGGCCAGCAGCACAACCCAGCTGTGTCCATCTTCTGTTTTTCTTGTGTTACTGGTCCATAAAATAACTAACACTGATTGCCTCAGCTTCAAAACTTGCATGTGTAAATCAATGCTATGTCTGTACCATAGCACCCACATGGGTGTTGACGTAGTATTGTAGTTAAGGCTTCAAAACAGTTTTTGTTCCAAGTCCAGTGTTTTCCCTTGCTCCTGAGTTTCTGAAAGGTTCTACTTTCTAGGCTGAAATTTTCCATCACTATGCTCAGCCAATGGCTTCTGGGAGAAAGTCTGAGGAAAATCCATTCGACCATTCTGTAAAACTGGAAAACAAAACAAAACTTCTCTGCAAAACTATTTAGGAATATATTAACTTGCACATTCAGTGAGAAAAACACGAGCAGAAAACACAGCTGGGCTTTGATGAGGAAGCTGATTAGAATTTTTTGAAGACATGATTCCATGTAGATTTACTCTGATGCATCTCTCCTGATTTCACTCTTCGCTTGCACTGAGTTAGGTGACAATGGAGTTAGACAGCATTTTACCACAGCACTGGAGTTATCTTCTGGAATGTGCTGGGAACGCGAGTGTGCTGTTACTCAGAGGAATGTGAGTGTCACCACTGCGTAAGCAACACGTACAGTCCCTGCCCCATGGCCTGTGCTGTGAGGGGCAGGAGCTGCCCCACATTGTGACAGACACCACAGCTCTGATGTACAAATTGTCCTCTTGCAAATGGCAATGAAAACTTGGAAATCCAGAGAAAACACAAGGGGAAAGAAAAAGAATTCATGCACCTTGAGTGAATTATATCCACTGCAGAGTTCTTACACACAATTAAGTAAATATCATTTGGTATGTACTCCCTCTGTTGATGCTTCTTGTATATGCTTTTGTTATTTCTAGGTGGTGTGGGACACAAAAGGCAAAGATATATTCCCTACAGGATAATAATATTATGAACGCATTTCTACAAATCTCAGTAACAGACATACACACATGTCCCCTTCTTTTTATCTGTATCTGACTCCAAGCAAAAATTTAATATTCAGATGACCCTAAGCAGACAGGATGAGTTTCTCCCACTTTTGTTTTGCCCGCAGTGTGTCCCAGGTTACCCACAAAACAGGGCCAGCGAGTGGCTGTGGATCAGGTCCTCAGTGAAACTTGACAGGATAATGCTGATGAATTGCATCAGCTGGAAGTCTGGCTTGCTGGTGTTTGGGAACTGTGGTGAGGGAGGTGACTAATGTGTTGCAGTGTTTCTTAAGCTTTGAGGCTGAACATCCTGAGGAAACTCTGATCTCAGAGCAAACCTTAAGGAAGTGCCTTGTGTATGTTGTGGGAGAGGAAGGCTAGGAGGATGGATGAGAAGGAAAGGATTTTTAGGGGATTTCTAATGCTCAAGACTTGGCAAAACCAGATCTTGGGACAAGCTCACATTAATAAACGGAGCTTGTTTTGCTGAGTCTAGAGAAAAACTGAATGTAGGAAGAAAGAAACGGAAAAGATCTTGTGTCTGAAGTTTTAAGATGGGCTAGAAATACTCACACAGAAAAAGAAGAAAATAAAAAGGCAGAAGTTCACATTTCCGCATCTCTTTTTCTCTGCTCTTTATCTTCTGGCCTTTTCCAAAGAAGTTATTTAGTATATGCATCTTTGGACAGGAAAGTGTTTCATGAAACCACTCTGTGGAGCTAAACCTTTCTGTGATAATCCTGTGCCAGAGCCCTTGTCCTAGCTGAGCTCTCTCACCCTATGGGCAAACTGAACAGACTAGCGTTCCAGGGCTGTAGCATTCCTGGAACTCCTTCTTGATTCACTCAGCTGCTTCAGAGTTATCAGCAGGATTACTCCTATCTGATAATGACACTAGGAAGATAAAGCAATTGTATTTGATTACACTGGGGCAGAGAAATTGCTTTGGCAAGTGAAAGTGAATTAGGCAAACTCACTTTACAGACCTCCATCAAGTGGTTCTTCAAGAATATCATCCATTTTACAACCCCAGGATTTAAGTTTGGAAATACTAGGAAATGATGGAGGTCAGGAGAACAGCGATATAATGGGAAAGACATGGAGGGTGAGCTTCAGTGTAACATAGCCTGGTCATAGCAGGCACTGCGAGTGGCTCCAAGTACAACTGTTTGTTCCCTGACATGTGTGAGCCCGACCTCCCTGATGCTCAAGGGAAGAGTGAAGGAAAATAAAGCCCTCCGCAGGCACTGCCAGTGTGCCCGTATCTGGAAACCTTAAACACGGGAGCCCTCCTGTGGCAGCTCTTCAGAAGTGTGTTCTTCGTCAGGATAAAAAAGTCGCCAGGAAAGCGCTGAAGTAGAGAGCAACGCAGCTACAAAAGAAACCTGTGTCCGTGCATGGTGGATGTGACTGCGGGTAAATACAGCTACTAAATGTTAGTGGGCAAGCCAACCACTTGCTGCTTGTGTGCGGCAGATCACAGAATTTAACTTGACTAGCCCAATGACAACTCAGCAAATTAAACCTAAGCTGTTTGCACCTGTAAGAGCCTGACAGGCTGCCTTGCAAGCACAGAGCCTCTGCTTCAGTTCATCTGGAAGGTTCGAGGGTAAGGTATAATCTCTGTGCGGCCAGAGTGACAAGGTGAGCCAACCTGCAGAGGAAGGGTGGATGCTACACACGAAATTCCCTTCACACAGCAGTGTGGCCTGAAGGAGATGGGTGACTTACAGGATTTATTTCAGGCCTCTAAGAGATCCAGATGGCCTGAATGGGCCTGAAGCCATGCCACACTGCTGGTGGTGAGCTTGTAGGTAAGGCTGAGCACTCAGGGCAAGATCCACCAGCAGTGGTTATCTGTCCAGCAGCTCCCTGCCACGGAGTGTCCATGCAGAGAGGCTCATGCGGTCACATACGACAAAGGACACGTGGCGGGCACAGCCAAAGCAAAAGTCTCTCTGGAGTTCAGGGATCATCGCCCACTCAGCCAGCTCACTCAGCACTCACCAGATTTACAGCTGGGATAACTATCCATGAGGGATTCAACAGGCACCTCTGGAAGATTCATTCTCTGCTGACCTCACAGTGGCTGTTTCTGTCACAGCCCCTGGTGTTCTGAGCTGCCTCTGGGGACTCACAGGCCACCCCCAGCACATCTCATCTGTCCACAGAGGGTGAGGAAAGAAATGCCACAATAAGGACTGCTTTCTCGGTAGTTGTCAGTAGAGGGAGGGCAAGACTAACCCTTTTGGGAGCATCACACCCTTAAAACCACATCAGCTGGTCATGAATCCACTCTCGAAGGGCAGCGGCTTAATTCCTGCCTTGGTATGAACTAATTGCCATAGGGCTGTATCCTGTTAACAGCGATGCTCGAACTGAAAAAGACATTTATTAATCATTGGTTCTTCACTAAGAGGAAGACTTCGCAAGCATTTCCCTGATGTCAGAAAAGACAGGAAATTTGGATTATTTTGTTAAAAAATCCAGAACTATTGAACCTTAATGGACAAAAAAACCACTTTCGAACAGAAATATTGCATGTTACCACATACTGCAAATTGTATGCCGTGGCTAACCAGCACCCACTCCCCTAAGCAGATTCCAGACCATGTTCTGAACCTCACTTGGTTAATCTAGAGCTTAAACAAACTTGAATTTGCTTATTCAAAGTAACAGCATCCAAAGACTAAACCTGAGTGTGATTATTGTGTAAGAGATGGTGTCCAGGAATTTTAATGCAAAGTACCTGCTTTTATCTTATGCACTCACAATGCAACTCTGGTGTGCAGCACTAAAATAAAAGTTGAACGGTTTCTCTGATCTTACAGGCTATGTTAAAGGTTACAAATTTTAATTCAGCCATAAAGAAGCCTTTTTAGAATATATTTTAATCTCTCTGGGTTAATGAATTTGCATATTTGGTAAAGGTAATTGTGAAAGTCAGTGAAGTTAAGAAGGTAAGCCTGTTGTTGGGGATAAACACATGCACAGATATATCTGTACAGACACATAAATAAAAATCTAATGCTGTTCCCTTTTAATTATATTTTAATTTTATTTATTTACATGTCTCTTTGCTGCTTTGCTAACCTGTCTGGAAAAGAAGTAAGAACACATGGAAAAGGCTTAGGGATCACTGATGTTTCACCATCAGAGGCTCAGTGAAACCTAACTAACTTGAGTGTCCACTGCTGGGGAATGACTCTGACCCATAGTGAACTAATATGGTAAATCTTGGTATTTTGAGACTGGCAAGAGCTGGCAAGGTAACAGTCACCTACTGTGCAAGCCCAGGACATTTTTTTTCCCAAGCAAAGTTTCACAGGGCTTCCTATTCTGAATTCACACATGCTAATAATGCAATTGCACATCTTGTTTGTTGCTCCTGCCTAATTATAAAATATATTTTTTCCTCTCCTAACAGAACAGGAAGTATAAATATTTTTACAAACATAAATCTTGATCATGGAGGTGGATATTTATAAAACTAAAACTGATGCTGCTCTTGTGGAAGGACAATTTTCCATCACAAAAAAAGCGCAGTAAAATGAAGTGGAAGATTAGGATGTGCTGTATCATTATGAAAATAAAGGAAATCCTTTGAGGAGATCCTTTCAGAATCCAGTGATTCTGAAGGGGTTTGGCATAAGTCTGACCAGGAGTGGTCCCGATTCCCTGGTCCAGGCAAAATTTTTTCTGGAAAGGATTTTCACTGTTTTTAAAAGTCTTCTTAAACTTATCTTGGGATTTGGGGATTTTGCTTGGTTGATTTTTGGTGGGGTCTTTCTGGTCAACTTTTTTTGGTTTCAAAATGAAAATGAAATCAAATTTAAAAATGAAAATGCAAAATACAAGTATTAAAAGTCTCAAGTCAGTTTTCTGTTTCACACAATATGTTGTAGTGATTGACATTTGACAAATGCCCTTTCTGATTTATACACCTCCTTCACTCTGTTCATAGATAATCGTAAAATCAAGCCTTGCCTTACAATTTTTATCAGAGATAATTACCCTATTACTCTACTACAACTAGGTGTATCATCTTGTTGAATAGATAAATATTCTCTACAATAAAACTAGAAAAAGTCATCTGGCTTCCAGGAGGAGAAGCTCATGCAAGTATCTTTAATAATATTTACTCAGAAATGTACATACTGGCAAAGAAAAATGTAAAATGTTTTCATTTCTGCATGTTTGTCCCAGCATGAAAGTCCCTCTTTAATTACTTGCTACAGTTGCCATAAATGGTGGGGAGGGCAGGGGAGCAGGCTCACAGGGCAGAGCTATTTTAAGATGTAAGGAGAAGTCTTCGAGGCTCTTTTTCTATTATTGTTCTACTGTGATTCTGCTCCTTGAGAGATTCTAAGGTTGGATGGGCTCTTTACTGTTCTCTGTGAGTTGGGTTTGTGGAGCAAGGAGGAGTCTCAGCCCAGCTTTAGGCCTTGTGCTTCCTTCTCTTTCCTTGCTCCTGGGGGCTCCAGAAACCTCTCTAGGTCTTGCCAGGACTTTCTCCTACAGCCTATGCTAAATTACCAAGGCTGGGCAGATCCTGCAAAGCCCCTCAGTGCCACAGAAATGGCAGGATCGTGGGGCTCCTTGGATCTTTCAGAGTTTCAGTAACGCTCTGTTCCCTTTAACGTGGCTTTGACAGGCTGTCTATTGCTTCTTTTTGTACAACCTGTACTTTTAAAAGTAGTAAGGTTATTTGTGGGTGTCTGGCAAAGGGATCTCAAAATCCCAGCCAGAATGTAAACAAAATACAGCTCTTCAATAAAATTCAATAAATATTAGCCAATATAAACCTGCAAAAAATATCAGAGTGTGCCATGCAACATTAAACCTTGTGAGCTGCTGAAATCCTTCACCTTGAGGCTTTTTTCTAAAGCACCAGAAAAAGTACAGTCTAATGTACACAAATACACAGGGACTGTGTTAGGATGGTATGTAGAGGCCAGTTCATGTATTTACTCCATAATTTAGGGAGCAGCTTTTGAATCTCTCAGTGCCTTCAGAAGATCCAGTATGCAATCTCCAATTCTATTGTTAACAGTGTTTTCTTTGGAAAATAAACTGCCTTGGCTGAACTTGGAACTGCTCCCAAATCCAACTTAGTGCTCACTTCCTGGTAAATGGCAGTAGAAAATTTAGACCAGCTAACATAAACATTAGCATCTGTGTCCATAGAGAGGACGTATGTATAATAATAGTGGGTGGGTGGACATCACTCAAATCTTTCTGTAGGCCACTTAAATACTAGAATCCACTGTTCTTTATTTATGCAGCTCTGAAAGATGGCTCATCTGAAAAATCCAGCTAGGTTATAGAGCAGTGCTGCTCCAGTGGCACTTGCCTAACTCCAAGCCAAAAGTATATTTTTCCCCATGGAGGCCTTGTAAATGTGATCCATCCAAAATTCCTGTGGGAAGGCCTGCACTTCTGGTGATATTCTATTTAATTTTTTTTTAAGGAACTGTTTGTGGTGCACAGGTGGGGTCCCCAGCTGGGGGAAAGATGCAAAGATTCAGAGAGAGGCAGAAATAACACCTAGAAAGCTTTAACAGCAACTACTGTTAAAGATTACCCATCAGATAGTACTAAGTTCTCCTCTGGTGCTGAGGAGTTTGCTATAGAGAAATGTAGGCAAGAAAATCAGAGTACTAAGAGAATGAAAAGAAAAAAGCAATTTCTTCTCTATTTCTCTTTCTTTTTTTATTATTTTCTATTTCTAACCAAGCAGATATTTTGTCTGGTTTTTTTTAAGGAAGGGTCCACACATAAAAATTATTTGGGTAGATGTTCTTCTGTATTTCTCTGCAGCCAGGTTTTCTTCCCTTTCCCACAACCTTCTAGTGCATTTAACACAGCAGCGAGGACACAATGCAAGCCTCTGCTAAACAAAGGCAAAGATAAAATAAGCTGCTGTCTCTGCTCACTGTTTTCACTCACCTAATAGTGTTTGGACATGCAAATCAAAGATGGCTTCAAGAAAGTCACTTGGAAATTGTTTCATTCCCTTGAAGTTTTATCATGGCTGACAGGAACTGGGTAAGTTGTGACAATTCCACACACCCTGGATGTCAGTCAGAATTGTTCTGGGCAAACTAACAGCCATCTGGCATGTCCCATGTGCCAGGCAGACCATGGACACACGGTATTGGGACCACACTCACCAAAACCAGCTGTGATAACGCCTCTTAATTTCCAGGGCACAAATGCTTTTCAGTGCCTCCAGAATGGAATAAAGAAGGCACCAGAGGAACGATGGTCTCTCCATAGGAGGGATCAGCTGGCTTCAGTCTGAGGCAGCAAGTGAAATGAGGAGTCATCCACGCCTTGCCCCCAGTCAGACAAACTTCTCCACACTGCACAGTCTTGTGATTCCTTGAGCCTTCTCTCTGTTGTTGCCAGAGTTTCAGTTTCTGGGGGAGAGAGCACTCTGTTCATTCTCTGGTTTATGTCCTTCTTTAGGACAGCAATCCTTTCCCAAGCAATCTCCCATGCAGTGCACAAACCCCTACTTGGTGTTCTGAAAAGCCTGTTGAGAGATAAGAAGCAAGTATCAGATGTCAATATTTAGCTCTTCCTGCTATCCAAAGACTCCAGGGATTTACAAGTGAACAAGAATAAACGCAGTCTGGGAAAGGATAAAATGAGGCTGAAACAAGCCAAAGGCTATTTCAGAGACCAAAAAGAAAATACTGTACTGAAGATAATTCCTGCCCCTCCTTAACACAGCAAACTCCTTTCACAAGTTATAATGATGGCTCCAAAGCCACAGGCTGGATGGATCCTTTGGTATGCTGAGTCTGAGCTCTTGGATGGAATCATTCTCTGGCCCACCACTGAATGCATCATGGAAATTAGCTGAAGTAACAAAGTAAGTTTTAGCAACACCTCACTAGCCAACACGCCAGTGATGAGAATTTTCAATCACAGAGCTCATCCCTCATCATTCTAAACTGCTGTTCTACTTTCCCCTCAAGCTGCTCTGCCACTGACATGACTGTGAGATGACTTAAGCATTTTCTTTCACACAGAATCAAAAAATTCCTTGAACCAACACTGCTCATTAAATGGCCACGGATCTTGGTTTTATGATCCATCAGAAGTATTTCCAAAACTAATGGCTCTGTAAGGCTGAGGTAGTTACAGAGTTGCAAGAGTTGGGGCAAACCTGCCAGGACCAAATGTATTCTTTTTGTGTAGGCTTCCTCATCTGTCATAAAAGGAGCAGCAAGAGCAGTGGCTGCAGAAAACAGAAAAATTGTTTAACCTTCCGGTGAGTAAGAATTGTGAGTAATCCAGTGTGTGCTGGTTCTCTACTGAGGAGTGGAAATTCACTAAAAAATAGTTTGTAAAGAAGAAGGGAAGCTAACTCCTCCTCCCAGAGAAAATTGCAGGTTGGACAGGGGTTGCAATTCAGGTGGAATCACAGGTGGTAAAGGTCTTTCCTGTGTGGGCATCTTGTGGTAAATAAATGAGCTTCAGAAATTTATGCCAATGGTCTTTGAAGGTTTGGTGTTTAATGACCTTTGAAGGACCCTTCCAAGGCAAACAATTCCATGGTTCCTTGATTTGAAGATTACTGCTATCATGGAAGGGGCTTGACAGCCACCTCCCATTATGGCTCTGTCACCAAGAAATCAGAGAGGGACTTGAATAGGACATGCCCTGCTTAGAGGTGCATTAATTCACTAATTTTTTCACATAGTTCTGGTTTTATTTACTTTGTTTTCAAGGATTTTTTTTTTATTCTTTGTTTTAAAGTGAAGACAAATGAACCACTGAGTTTCAGCAAATTCACTAAAACACTGAGTGGAGCTGAGAAGCTGCTTGGTAATGATTGCTACAATCAGCTCTTGATGGTACCACATTAGAACGGCTATAAATGAACTCCACGCCTGTTTGCATCTTGCATAAAGTTTTTGTACCACCAAGTAAACCTAAATAACATAATCAGAGAACTACTAACACTGGGATGTACCTCTGGAAACTGCCTAGTCCAAACCCCAGCTCAAAGCAGGGTCAGCCAGGCCAGGTTGCCCAGGAAGACATTAACTCCTGTTTCAAAAATCCCCAAGGAAGGAGACTCCAAGAGCTCTCCAGGAAATCTGTGTCTGTGCTCAATCCCTCTTGGAGTAAAGGCACTTTTGTTTTCTCTTGAAATGCATTTTCTTCCTTTCTTTTTCCTGCAGTTTGTGCTGATTGTCTCTTGCCCATCACTGGACAGCCCTGAGAAGAGCCTGGTTCTCAGCTGCCTTGCCCTGCTGGCCACACTCCTCCCAAGGCAGCACAGGGAATCTTTGCCTGTGTCGCTGCGAGTGCACCTTGCTGTCTCGTGTTCATCTTATCAAGCATGACCTGCAGTCATGTTCTGCAAAGCTGCTGTTCCTCTGAGCAGCCCACAGCCTGAACTGGTGCCTGGGGGAAGGGAAGGGGGGCAAGGAAGGTTCTCTGTCCTCCTCTCCCCTTTGGAGTGGCTGGGAGGTTTCTGTGCTCCTCCCTTTTGGGGGGGGGGGAGATGAAGGGAGGACGAAGGGGGTCTGCATTTGTCCTTAACTTTGGCCTGGGGGGCGGGAGGTTTTGCAGGGTCCGGGGGCTTCCCCATCCTCATCTCGCCCTGGCAGTTGCCAGGAGGTCTCATCCTCCTCTCGCCTAGGCAGAGGGCTCAGGGCTCTCCATGCTCCTTTCCCCCATGGGGGACCTGGGCACCTCTGTGCTCGCCTCCCCTATGGCCAAGGCCAGGGTTGTCTCCGTCCTCCTCCTCTCTCGTGGGGAGGGCTGGGGCTTTGTGATTTCTTTGCATTTTCATCACGAGTGACTCGTTGGCAAAGCAAAGAGCAGTCAAAGCACTTCACGTGTTGTTAAGTTTGATTCATGCTAATTTTATTTAGTCTGGTCCCCAGGGGTGTGCCGGAGGAGTCTCAGTCTCTCTTGCCCTGGGGGATGCTTGGGAGGGTCCCTGGAGGAAGGGGGTGGAATGTTCCTGTCCCTCTCATCCCGCAGGATGATCAAGAGATTCTGCTTACTTTTGCCTGGGGGGTGGTCTGGTGGTCTCTGTCCCCTCTCTGCTTTTGGGGGTGCCGTCTGTGTCCGTCCTCCTCCGATTGGGGGGCGAGCAGCGTTGTGTCTGTGCCCTTCCAATTTAGGGGGCAGGGGACAGTCGCTGCCCCCATCCTGCTTTGGGGGGGGCAGCACGGGCTCCGCCCTTCTCTGGTTTGGGGGGTGCAGGGTTAGTCTCTGCCCCCCTCCGATTTAGGGAGGCTGGCGCTGTCACCATCCTTACAGCCCCCAGCCCGTCGCCGGGGTGGCCATGGGCCTCCGGGAGCAAGGAGGGTGTCCTTTTCCAGAGCCTGGCCATTCCTTCCTCTCCTCTCCTCCGGTGTGTAACACCAGCGAAGGAGAGAAGCTCCTGATCCTCAGCTCTCCCCACATGCTGCAGAAACCAAATATGGTCACAGAGATGTGTGGCAACTGTGCCATCTGCCAGGGCACTTGGGATGATGTGGCTTCTGCTCATGGTGACCTGTGGCCACCATTTCTGCCAGGGCTGCATCCTGCAGTGGGCACGGATAAATCCCATGTGCCTACGCTGCAAAAAAGCAATAGACACTGTCAGGTTTTCTGACAATGCAGACGAGTCTCTGGAGCCTATCACAGTTCTTGAGCAGCTGCCAGTGGCCATGAGCCAGGCAGGGAGAGCTGCTGGCAGCCAGAAAAAGAACAGCCCCCATCCCCCTGTGCCGCCCCATCCCTCTTCTCCTCAAGAGACACCAGCCCGAGCTGTTGGCAATGTCCTGCCCAAGGTCTGGGCACAACTCTTCCGTCGACGAAGGGATCTCCTGGAGCCCGTGTGGACTTGGCTGTACCAAAGGACGGAGACAGTGGTGGCTGGCAGAGAGCTCACAGAACTGCATCCTGCACACGCTGTGTGTATATGGGCCAGATCAGGAGATCATGATCCAGAGTTTGCAGAGTGTCCTGGAAAAACACACAATGCCACTGGCTCCAGGGCACCACGAACATCATTGTGAGCCACTGCAGCGAGTGGGCCCAGAGGCTGCTGCACTTCCATGCTGCCACAGATGAGAATGATACCCTAGCAGCCAGCAGCAGCTCCAGCTGCTCCAGCTTCTCCAACAACCCGAGCTCCAACTACTCCAGTTCTTAGATGGGGACTGCAGCCAGCAGCCTTGTAGTCTCCACGGAAATGGGGGAAGCTGCCCCAAGAGCGGCTGCCCACCCCAGAGATCACAGCCATCTCCCAGTTGTGCCATGTCCATAGGGCAGGACCGGCCCCAGGAGGAGTCAGAGCAGGAGATGGTGATGTTAGCAGGTCCTTCTGCCCAGAGCAGGAGGCCCAAACCCTCTGGTCCATAGCATCCCCCAAGGAGAAGGCCCCCTGACTCCCAGGACTCTCCTCGCACCTGCAAGAGGCCCCCCTGCCAGCAGCACTGAAGGGCCCTTGCAACTCTTTATTTAAGTAAAAAAAAAAAAATGTTTCCCTCACACAGTCTCTAGGCACTGCTTCCTCAGTTTTCTGCTGCCTTTGCCCTTCTCCTTGTGCCCCACCATGGCTGGCACCCATGTCCTGTGGGGTATGGCCATAGACCCAGGACCATGTGGGCAGCACCTTTTCCCATAGGAAATCTGCTGCAGCTGAACACCTGCAGGGTAGCAGATGCCAAAGGCAGAGTGGGCACCAGAGATAGCTAGTCTTGACACAGAATCATTTGACAATGCTCCAGTATTTCTGGATGGCTCAGCAAAGTCTCTTGTCCCATGACACACTCAACAAGAATTTTCATTTTGGAATCAGCAGCAGCCATGGAACTGGACATTCAACTGCAGCATCCCAGTCTTTCAAAAAACCCATTCTTGTCCTTCAGCCAGGCTTCTAGCTGTCGCTCTCTTGATCAGTTCCAATGAATTCTCCCACAAAAACGCACAGAAGCCCACAGGACCCTTCTGGGAGCCTGGCTGCACTGATTCGGACACATTTTTACTTATTCCCACAGTTCTGTAGTTTGAGGGATACAAAGGAGCTTCTACTTGGTCAGCAATGAAGTGTCACACTGCACCTTGCTAGCAGTGTCTGCAGGATTCAAGTGGCAGAAGACAACTCACTAAAGGCAGGAAAAGAAGAATAGAGCTGCAGCACCAGAGCACCATTTGTGTACTTGCAGATTTCCCTTGTTCAGGACTCCACATGCTGTCCTTTGGAGTGTGACACTGTGCGGTTTCAGTACTCTGGGGTAGCACAGCAGCTGGGAACACTGCTCTGTGCTGATAAACTTTGGATATCAGCAGTTCCCCAAAGATTCCCCACCTCGGGGAAAATCCCAGTGCCTTCTCTCCGGCACTAATCTCAGCTGCCATTAGAGGCTGTAGATAAACTAGTTGCATCAACGCCTAGAAGCCAAACACGAGAACGGACTCTTTTTAGTGCTATGTCCCAAGCACTTACTATCCGAAAGATAACCAAGCAAAACAGCCAACAGAAGAGCTGTGCACAGCTTTTTAAAGAGGGGAGGAACAAGGGGTGTTAATGATACAAGGACCAATCGGGCTAGCTCAGGGGCGGAGAGCAGGGAGGGTTCACATTTTCCGGGGCCAATGGAGATACAACTCAGATAACTGATATGTGAAGGGACCAGAGGAGCGTCGAAGATTTAGGGGAATTCCAAAGAGGAGGGTCTGAGTGTCAGGGGATTGACAAGCCAGAGGGGAAGGGTTTGGTTGACAGACAGGGATCTCTCTGGAACAAGGGCGAGGTTTCTCCCTTATTCAGTGGAGGTGGGAGGTTTGAGGGGAGGAGTATAGAGGAACACTTTATTATGGGAATAGCCAGAGGAGGGTTAACAGAACATACCAACATTAAAACAGTAAATTCAATTAAACATTCCATCCGATCAAGAAACCAACTGCAACCAAACATTAACAATCCCAGGGCACACCACCACAGGAGTGTGTCCTTGTCACCTCAGGAATGCTCCCAGGATGGAGGCCTGGTCTTGTCATTGTGCCAGTGAAAGAACTGCTGCCAAAACAAAAGGCAGAGAGAATTCCTTTCTGGGTTTGGAGCCCCCCTAGACAGCACTAAGGGGACCCATTTTACTGAGCGAGGAAGGCAGAACAGTCCCACAGCCCTAAACACAGATGCAAAGTGTCCTTGTGCTTAGCACCCTCAATACAGCAGGGCTGCAGAGAGGACAAACTCTGATTTTTAAACCAAAAAGGAAAAACCTTGCACAGAGCCTGGCCTGAAAGGCTGGGATGTGATGGTATCTTGCAGGGAAGCTGACAACAGGCCCTGTGAATAGAGACCAGGACTGTCCCCAGGAAACCATGGCAAAGTGTCAGGAGCAGGGATTAGAGACAGGGCCAAGGACATGTGATGCAGGTGGCCAAGAGAGAGCAACATGGAAATGTAGAAATTGAAACTAAAAAACAGTACTTCCTTTTTTCTCCTGACGTTACGTGCCCGCAGGGATGGAAGACCTGCTGTATCATCACAGGGTAGGGGAGTCTGAAGTGCAGATGGTAGCATCACAGAGCACTGGATTGTGACCTCATGTCCCTCACTGCATATCTTAGGGTTCTGAGGAGTTGGAATGCCTTTTGTGCTTTTTCCACTGGGGGTGGAAGACAGTGTCAGGGGGCAGTGGACTGTGACATCATGGGGGTATGGGTTGTGACGCTGTGCCCCTCACTGGTTACATTCAGACACTGGCAGGGCCACGCTGGCTCCAGCCTGAGCTCTTACTAAGCAAGACTGCAAGGCCGAGAGGATCAAGCCAGGCTTCTCTGGTGCTGGGTTCAGCCTGTTCTTGGCAGATCTCGGTGCCAGTCCTGCAGCCATCACTCCTGTTTCCCAGCCCTGCCTGGTTGGGGCAGCTGGGCACCGTGGGCTGCTCCCAGATGTGCTGCAGAGCCCAGA
The DNA here is from genome assembly GCA_013400515.1 of Erpornis zantholeuca. Lineage (NCBI taxonomy): Eukaryota > Metazoa > Chordata > Aves > Passeriformes > Timaliidae > Erpornis > Erpornis zantholeuca. The sequence goes on along the minus strand of VZTN01019847.1, from coordinate 371,769 downwards.
CATGGCCACACAGGCAGATGGCAACTGCCCCATCTGCCAGGACTCTCAGAGGGATGTGACTTCAGCTCTGCCCTGTCACCACCGCTTCTGCCTGGGCTGCATCCTGCGGTGGCTACACAGAAATCCCTCGTGCCCACTCTGCAGGACACCGATAGAGACCCTCAGGCTTTCTGACTACACAGATGAGTATCTGGAGACACCCAGCACCGGCCCCGAGCAGCTGCCAGAGGCCGCCAGCCAGGCAGAGAGAGCTCCCGGCCACCTGGATGAGAACAGCCCCCATAGCCCTGTGGTGTCCTATCCAGCTCCTCCACAGGGGACACTGTCCCCAGCTGAGCAGGACCCCTCAGGCCTGGAGTTCCTGGGTGGCCTCCTGCCCGAGGTGTGGGCCGGACTTTTTCGTAAACAACAGCAGCTGCTGGAGCCTGTGTGGCCCTGGCTGCACCAGAGGCTGGAGCGGATATTCCAGCGCCGGTGGTGGCTGGTTCAGGCCGCAGAGAGCTCCATCGTGCACGACCTGTGCATCCATGGGCTGAATGCCGAGGTGTTGGTCCGTGTGCTGCAGCCTGTCCTCGAGCAACACACGGCACCGCTGGTCCACGGCGTCATCGGCGTCATTGTGGGCCAGTGCAGCGAGGAGGCCCAGAGGCTGCTGCGCTCTGGTGCTGCCAGGGATGAGAACAATGGCCCTGCGGCCAGTGCCAGCTCCAGCTTGAGCTCCACCAGTTCCAGCTCCAGCTCCACCAGTTCCAGCTCCAGCTACACCAACTCCAGCTCCAGCTACACCAACTCCAGCTCCAGCTATACCAATTCCAGCTCCAGCTATACCAACTCTACCTCCAACTATACCAGCTCCAGCTCCAGCTATACCAGCTCCAGCTCCAGCTATACCAACTCCAGCTCCACCTATACCAACTCTACCTCCAACTATACCAGCTCCAGCTCCAACTATACCAACTCCAGCTCCAACTATATCAGCTCCGGCTCCAGCTATACCAACTCCAGCTCCAGCTATACTAGCTCTAATCCCAGCTCCACCAGTTCCCAGACCAGCAGCTCCTGGATAGGGGCTCCTGCCCATTGCCCCAAAGGCTGTGACGTGGAGGAGGAAGCCAGCACATCAGAGGCTGCTTTCCCTGGGGGTCCAGGTCACCCCCCACCTGCATCTGTCCCCGTGGAGTGGGACAGGCCCCAGGAGGATCCACGGCAGGAGGCGGTGACAGCAGCAGATACCTCTGCCCAGGGCAGCAGTGTCAGTCCCTCCACCCCTGTCCTGGGCTGGGACCAATTGCCATGGGAACCCTTGCAGCCCGTTAAGAGAAGGGTCCCCAGCCCCCAGGAGTCTCTCCAACCCTCCAAGAGGAAATAAATTGTTATTTCCCTCACACAGTCTCTGAGCTTTGTCCCTGTGGGGCAGCAGATGCCAAAGGCAGAGTGGGCAGCAGAGACTGTTGGTCTTGACACAGGACCATGCCCTCAGCCTGCCTCCAGTGCTCCTCTCTGCCCAGCCACCGGCATTTCAGCTCTGCTCTGGTTTCTCTGTGCTGCTTGATGCCAACCAGGATAGCCTCACTGTGTGGAGGGCTGTTGCGAGCCCGGATAGCTCTTAACATAGTTGACAGCAAAGAGGCAGGAAGGATCTTCATAGGGTTCCACTGAGATATTTATTCCAGCCCCGCACCTGGAGGGTCCAAGGACAAAGGCAGAGCATCACGGGAGGGTCCAGGTTTAAGTAGGGGGGAGGTACGGGTGGAGACAGCATCAGGGACCAATCATGGGGGGCATGAGGGCGGTACAAAGGCAGGGCTAGGGTGTGGGAACTGATAGGGGAACAGGGGGGGACAGGCCGAGGTACAAGGACTAGTGGACTAACCAGGGAAGCAGAACTGGTGTACATTACCATAACAGAACAGGGTACCCTGGGGAGTGCCTCTTAAAATCTTTTCCTCCATAGGACCCTCATTGTCCCTCAGTTAATAGGCTCACTGGCTGCCACAGAGGGTTGTCCAGAAGGGATGTACAAAGTGGACGTGCATGAGACAAGAGAAGCAGAAAAATCAGCAGAGAAGAGATGAGGAACGTGAGGTTGGCAAGAGACGAATGTGGACAAGAGGCACCTCTTTGCCTATAAGCTGTGCTTTTGTGTTCTCCCAAAGTCCCATCATTACAGTACCAGGGAGTCTTGGGTGTGTCTTCTTCCAGGCTGAATCCTCTCAGCAATTGTTGGGAGAGAAAGTATGATGGTGGCTGCATGAGTTGGGCTGGGTACCACAGTTTACAACAGGATACAGCTGAATAATTCATTTGGAAGAGACCTACAATGACCATCTAGTCCGACCACCTGACACCTTCAGGTCTGACCCAAAGTTAAAGCAGAGTGTTAAGGACATTGCCCAAATGCCTCTGGAACACTGGTTGGGGCATCAACCACACCTCAAGGAAATATTTTCTTCTGTTAACTTTGAACCTCTCCTAGTGCAGCTTTGAATCACTCACTCCTGCCCTGTCACTGGATCCCAGGGAGACCTTTGAAGGTCCCTTCCAACCCAGACTACTTTATGATTCTATGGAGATCAACACCTCCCTCTCCACAGCCCCTCCTTGGGAAGATGCCAAGAGCAGTGGTCTGGTCCCTCAGAACCTAGCACAGCTTGAACACCTGAAGAGTAGGGAAAAAATGACAGGCTTAGTAAACTGAAGAATATTGTCAGGAAAATTAATCCAGGATGCCAGAGGTTTATGTCCAAAAAGGAGACAGACAAGTCCTGAACTTTATTCAAATAGAGGGGAGAGGCCATGGGCATTTTCCATGGGATCTCTCAAACGGTTGGGTGTCCTGGGGTGATGTTATAAGGCCTCTTTATTCTTTAACCATCTGTTTAATGCCCAAAGACGTTATGTCTTTAAGATGGACCCAGGTTTGGGTCAGTTCAACGTGTGGGGGTCCAGCGGCTCTGGTCTCCAACAGCCTGGGCGGTGCTCGAGAGGGAGTGCGCCAGGAGTGCTGTGCTCCTCGGTTGGTTTTTTTCCTCCTCTTTTTCCTGCTAGCTGAGGAAAAGGGGTTTTTTCCCTTCCCTCCCCCTGGTCTCCCTGCCCTCCCTTCTCTTCAGTCTGGGGGGCCCCGCGGGGTGGCCCTGGCTGGTCCCAGCCCCAAGGAATGCCAAATCGTTTCGCCTGCTGTGAGGAGGAGGATTGGCACCAGAGGACCAGTAGGTTTTCTTCCATCTGCCCTGTCTGGGCTGCTACATGGACTTCTCCTTCCCCTTCCCCTTCCCCTTCCCCTTCCTGAAGACTGGGGGGACAAGTTGTCAGCCCATGTGTTTTTTTTCCCTTCTCTGGGCATTTGTTGTATTTTGAGGGTTTTTTCTGTTCTACCCTGTGTTTGTTTTATATAAATTAACAGTTCAGGTTTTTTTCTTTGGTCAGCAGCACACTCTATTGCTCCTGTCCTAAAACTGCATCAGGATCCTTTTGTATTTTCCAGCCCCTCTACAGCTCAGAGACAGGGGCCATATGAAAATATTCTCTCAGCTTTCCAGTGGTCTCAGGTCAATGCCTTATAGGTCTAGAGAGAGATCAGAAAACCATTTTCCCCCAAGACGAAGGCACTGAGGAACATCTGGAGACACCTTTGGGATCTGGCTCTGTGCTCAGCATTGGAATTGCTCAGCTGATCCATCTTCTGAGCATCTGTTGAGCTGCCAGAAAGTTCTACACTTGGCACTTGCCATACCCCTCCCCAGCCCTGGACTCCAAAGGCACTTCTGGAGAAAGGCTGTGGAGTCCCTGTGGCTCTGGGGAGCCCCAGGAGCAAAGAAGAGGTCCTGCAGCAAGGGATGAAAGTCTAATGAGATCTGACAGCAGCACTCATGCATTAGTCAGCCACCTGTGATGTGACCTGGTGCGGGAGAAGAGAGAGCACAGCACATCCCTTACAGAACATGTTTTCTTGTATGTCAGCTTTTCCTTCACAAGCTGCATGGAGTCTATGAGTTGTGCAATGCTCTCCTCCTGCCAGTCCCTGGGCATTTCATGCTTGTTAACCATCTTCACTTTTCCTGTTTCTCTGAGGGCTTTTCTGGATGCTTAGTGGGGCTTTTCTGTCTTTATCATTTTGTGGGCGTTTTGTCATTCCCTCTTTCCTCCTCTTGCCCTCCTCACACACAAATCCTGTCAAGAAGCTGGTCATGTCTGTCTTCTTTCATGCTGCACATATGAAGCTCAAATCAAGAAAGTAAAAAATTTCAGCAGCCTACTGAGATATGTGAGAGCTTTCTTTCTGGAACACCCTCCAGAGTCTATTGTGGGATATCACCAACCAGGGTGATACAACAGGTTTAGAGGATGACAAGCATCCTCTTTGCACAGAATGTCCCTGCTAAGAAAGGAACACACCAGATAAACAGAAACTACAGATTTAAATAAATTTTAGAAAAAGGAAAAAAGAAAAGAAAAAAGAAAAAAGAAAAAAGAAAGAAGAAAAAAAAGAAAAAGAAAAGAAAAGAAAAGAAAAGAAAAGAAAAGAAAAGAAAAGAGAAAAGAAAAGAAAAGAAAAGAAAAGAACAGAAAAGAAAAGAAAAGAAAAGAAAAGAAAAGAAAAGAAAAGAAAAGAAAAGAAAAGAAAAGAAAAGAAAAGAAAAGAAAAGAAAAGAAAAGAAGTTGGAAGGGACGGTACCCTTTACATCCCTTCCTAAAATAATTTTTTAACTCTTCAAGTTCCTTGTTAGTCAAAGCATTCCTAAACCAGTTTCTTGTCATTGGTGCTGCTTAGTGATAGCATGCATCAAATCCTTTCCTGTTAATCATATAACAGGCAATACAGCCAGCACCTGTGATACTGCTCTCTTGCTATTCCCCTTCTTTTGACTGAGAGTTACTGCTGAAAAAGCCTACAATCTCCTGAATATCATTTTAGAGAACTGATAGGAGCAGAACCTCTTCTCTCACCACCCATCAACCACAGCGAATTAATTGTGACAGCTCAAGCTTTTAACCCCTGATAAAACAGGGGGTGCCTGATCACTGTCATTTAACATGAGCTGGCTACTAAGCCGTGTAGTGTGAACACCTCCTGTTTCTGTTTGGGGCTGTTTTTTGCTTGGATGGATGGTTTCTCAAGCAGCCATACCCTGAAATGCTGCCTTTCATTCATCCTCTGGCCTGCACAGAACAAGCCACAGCCACCATGCAGCTGTTGTGACATGCTTGGTGTTCTGCACAGACCCAGGAAGGGGAAAGGTGCCTTTGTTTCCTCGACTGATGTATTTTGTTACATCCAGCTTAATCAGAGCTCACTGCAAAAACTGGCAGAGCCAGCTGAACTGCTGATGGATGAGTGAGCTGGAAGGTGACTGATCTGTCTGGGCTGGGACTGAGTTAACCAGAGTCAGGGAGTTGTTACACCCTTCTCACCCCTCATTAGCATTTTCTGGGTGCACCTTCAGTGCCTCAGGATGGAGAAGGCAGCTCACTGGTGAATCCCTTGCCTACGCTGGTGTCTCCACTATTCCCTGCTTGTGGATAAGGTGAATTAACTCCTCTGATATATTTTCCTTAGCTTCAGGAAGAAATAGAGATTTGGACATGCACAGATATTCCCCTGCATTATCAACAAAATAAATTTGAATACACAGCAAAGCAAAATGGAAAATAAATTGCCCCAAACTCAATTGCACAACGCCACTATAAATTGTCATAGATTTCAAAGGAGCTGTGCTCTGCTCCAGCACTTTCCAAATCCACTTTTCCATGAACTATGCAGCAGCAGTATGGTCACCTCAGTGTTCTGCTGAAAGAATTTGACTGTCATTAAAAGGTGTTCAAGAAAGGAAAAAGAACAGAGAGAAATACTCATAGAGTTGCTGTGCACCTTATTCAAGTGAAGGTTGGATGTTACTATTCTGCTTTGGTAGCACTTTGTGCTGCTGTAATGGATTGTGCCAAGTAGATGGCAGCAAAGGATTCTTTTGAAAGGAGAAATAAAAGGAGAGAGACAATGTGCCAAAGCAGTGCAGGGCAATAAGCTGAAATCAGAGTACAGAGTAAGGCGTTGGTAATTGGGTGCATCCTAGAACTGCTATGTAAGTCTGTCAGACCACGCAGTACAATGCTGCAGGAAGATCTAAGCTTTCACAGAGCTAATTCAGTGGATTAAATCTCACATGTTTGCACAGCTTTGAAAATGGAAAACAGCATATTAGGCTTTTTCACAGCAGCTAACTTTAGGTCCAGAAGGACAATCTTATTAGGCTGCATCTAGAGCACTGGTTTTCATTTTATTTTCGTTGCAGTTCTTAACAGTTTTTTACTGCAGGTGAAAAATCCTGTAAGCAGAATTCAAATACACTGTGAAAAGGTTTGCTGCTCTGAGGTACACCTTGCAGCACCCTTAGAGGTGCCTGTGGATTACAGGATAAGATTATCGCTTTATGGTTGTGGAAAAATGGAGAAGTTGTCCCAGTGTGCCTTTTAGGACTCAAGGGATGCACTGTGTTCGCCTCTGGATGAGCCTCCCTCTTTTCAGGGACTGCAGAAGGGCTCTGTGAAGACAGGTTGGCTCTGGCTGAAGCTGCCCATTGGAGGAGGAGGAAGCCTAACCACATTAATTATTTTCCCAATCATCCTCTCTAATCACGCTGTGAACTTCACATAAATGTAATGTAAGACACACATAAGACTTACATAAATGTAAGACACACACACACCCACTCAGTGCCCCCCATCCTTCTCCTTTCCTGAGAATGAACAACATGCTCACAGATCATCTCAGTGCAAATTCTTATTTATCTAATTAACACTGGCAGAGATGAGGGTTATCCCACTCTGTTTTTCTCATTTGTTTGTTCTCTTTCACGTGCCCTCACTCAGATCAGACCCAGGACACCACAATCACTTGGGTGAGCTGTTCTCTTGCCTTGTCATCTTTTGCAGCACATTTAAAATGTGTTGCACCTCTGAACTCTCTTGAACTATAAGGTGACTTTAATGCTTCCTCAGTGCTCTGTAAGTGACAAATTTATTTCCTTACAAAGTCAGTGTGTGTTAAGAGGCATCAGGAGTGGCTGAAGGGAACTTTGGAGATGAGATCAGGTGGCTGCAGATGGAGGCCAGGACTCCAACTCGTGTTACTGCCTTCCTACTTAGAAAGACACATTTGGCAATCAGATGTGGGAATCTGGGTGAGAATGCCAAGCTAAAGAAACTTTCTGAGCAAGGAGTGAAAGGGATGAATGGTCAGAGTGGTTCAAGAGGATTGGAGAGACCAGATAAAGAGGGAAAGTGTTTATTTCAAAAGTTGTCTACAAACAGCTTTGGGGCTAACAGGTGATGTATTGCATCATTTCAGTGTCTTCTTACAATATTGAAATATTCCTCTTCTTCACAAGATAATTATATACAGTAGCTGATTTGTACCAGGTAAAATATCCCCTCATCAAAAACTTGAATATTTATGCCGTGGTAATACAAGTAACACTCAGTCTAAAGAAGATATCTCAATTATCATTAAGAGACAACTGTCCATAGTACTTAAAAAACCCCTCAAATGTTATATTTCATACTAAAATAGACTGCTGGCAGTACTATTTCTCTAATGTTGTTGTTGTTACTAATGAAAAATCATTAAAGAATAACTTTTTTTTTTTTTTTATTAATGCAATGTTCTGGTTGACACTTCATATTTCAGAGTGCAATTTAAAAATGGCAAATTCCCTAAAGCAATTTTCTTCAATGACATTTTATGAGCTCTGCAAAACAAAAATCAGAGGATAACTGGTTCCACAAACTGATTTTAATTTGTCTTTTAAACAAAGACAGATTTCAAAACTTAAACCAAAAAACAGAAATACAGATTTCAATCAGCTCTAATAATGAATCTCTGCAGAATGCTCTATTTTATAGCTAGATAATATAACAAAAACATATTCTATTGGAAGGGGCCTTAAAGCTCATCTTGTTTCAACCCCCAGCCATGGGCAGGGACACCTCCCACTATCCCAGGTAGCTCAGAGCCACATCCAGCCTGGCCTTGGACACTTCCAGGGATGGGGCAGCCACAGCTTCTCTGGGCAAAAGAAGCTGACAGGGTGGGATCCCTTCTGGCTTTTTTGTGAAAGAAGGGCTGCAACAACTTTATCATTTGTAAAATGTTCCTGCACTGGAATTTATTATGATAAGAGATAAAGTACAAGCAACCTTTTGGAATTTAATAATGGCCACAGAGTTGGTATAAATTACTTTAAATATCTGAAAATTTTATCACCTCTTCCCTCTCCGCCGAGGAAATTGAAACAGCAGGGAGTGCTAGGAGAGTGACAGAGCTTAGGTACAGAGAGCAGGCATCCTGACTTCCAGGTCATTGTGTTCCCTGGTCCAGTGGTTAAAGTACAGGTAGTAAAACTAAATGGACCATGAGGAAGCTTTTATTTAAACACAATAGCTCAAGAAATGAGTAGGAAACATATTCCAATTTAGAGAAGGTGCTTTAGAGTTAAATTGATTCAGGAGCGATGCACATGAAATCTTTTCTCTTTAAAAAATTTGTGTTCATGGTACTGAGCTTTTAGAACTCATGTCAGAGTACTAATAACTCTGACTGGAATCCGAGGCTTTAGTGGTAAAAATAAATTGTGTTCAACACAGTGCTATGAAACCATTTGTTAGATGAACAAGGGGAAAAAAAACCCAAGAACTAAACCAAGCAGACATTAATCTGGCATTTAAAGCAGGTCAGACAAAGCAATGCATTTTATTTTTATATTTTATTCATGCTACTTCCTTCCCCTCTCTCTATCTCTGTTTAGAATATACAAATGATTGAGTCACACAGATTTTGCTTCCAGGCAATCTAACTCACAGCAACAAGCAGAACAATTAGGAAAAAAAAGGCATTAAAATAGTAATCTAGAAAAGGAAATGCCTTTCTTACAGAATCCAGAAGAATGGGTCTCCAAGGGTAGAAGATGCCCCAGCCCAAAATATTAAATTAGACTGAGAATGTGATGCAGTTTGTGGTAGCCAGAAGTTGCCAAAATGTATGACTAAACATCATCCCTCAAGTGGTGTATTTAATTTGCTCTGCTAACTGTTCCCTTGAACTCACAGCAAGATTTTGAAAGCATCTTTATCTGGTACTTCTTTTTGGGGCCTGTTTCAAGACATTTGGGCATCTCGTGCCCAATGATGCTTTTTCAAGCCTCTTTTGAAAAATTAATTTAATTACTTTTTTTCCCCCCTGGATCCCTTCAATAATGAGTTTGAAGCAGTTTTGATCAGCTGTCTCTTTTTTCAAGATGCCACAGCTACCACTAGGCAGAGATTTCAAAGTCCTAGTTCTAAAAGTCATGTTCAAGACTTAGCTTTTGTTAATATTTCCACTGAAATAATAAGATAATTTTTACCTAGCTTTCCTTAGAGCCTTGCTGGGATGTCCATAAAGGTATACAGACTCCTCAGGAAATTCCTTGGAATTTCAGAAGGAATAATGTAAACAAGAGATTTCACCCTTTTTAGAAAATGCTGAAACTCTGCTTGCTTGGGTGTGTGTACAGATTTTCTCCTGACAAAACAGAAGCTGTTTCGTGTATTTATGGCAACATCTGTTTTCAAAAAGAATATCGACCTTGAATCAACAGATGTTTAAATCCTCACTACCTAAACTGTACCCATGTGTACAGTTTTAGCCAACACACTGGTAAAGGCTCACAGTTTTTATTTGTCAGGAAGAGTGCACATCAGAAAAATGTCCACAAGTCTTCATGTATATTTTTACATCATTCCCAAAAGTGCTATGGCTTTAGTAAATACAGCTAAGAAAACAAACTTTGAGAAACTATATTCACACATTGAGAGTATTTTTAGAATTTTCCTCTGTTTTAAATTATCTGCAGCTTAAAAAAAAAATGTTTCTGAAAAGCTGGAGCAACATATTTGAAAAATGGCAGCTGCAAAAGAAAAAGGTTTCTGGAGGTAAACAGTTTCAAAAATTTCTAGTCTCTCAGGATTCTTGTAAAGCAGATTGATTAGTCTTCCTTCCACATTTATGAGGCTGATATATTTTAATATATTCATTTTCCACCGGGAGAAAGCAAGGTTTGAATAAAACAAAGTGAAGAGATCATAGTTAATGTACAACAGTCAGAAATAAACAACTGAGTACTTTACCTCATCATTCACCATGTAAAGGTTCTTCAGTGCTCAAGAACGATCAAAGCTTTGGCTAATAGTCAGACAGTATCTATTAGGAGCAATTAATTATGTGAGCACACTAACCCCCAAGGGTATCTTTTCATCACAGAAGCCAGTGTCACTTGGCAGCCCCCAGCACTGGCAGCACATCACCTGAGAAGGAAATGCTCCATCCCCTGTAAGCAGTGCTGCTTTGGAAAGAGCAGAAAGGTTGAGAGGTTTATCTCCCCCAGGGAACTGATACTGGCACAATCCTTACTAAACAGAGTTAATGCTGCACCACCTGTAATGATGCACAATTACGAGCCAGTGTTGTGTATATGCTTTTTTGCTTTTCTGTAGAACAATGAATAATGCTCTTTTATACACAGAAGTGTCAGGGTGATGGCTTCTTGCCCAGCCTCTCACCCTCACTCCCCGTAGCTGGGATGGAACACAGGAGACGTGGCTTTTTCTCATTCAGACTATTGGTTCTTATCTATGTTACAGTCCTAGAAGTTGAGTGTTCTGCTAGCAAGGTAAAACAAGGCTAACCATGGTGGTTCTCTGGCTTTGCAGAGCTTTTTCGAGGACCTTTGGTCCAACAGTGATTTGCCACCTAAATTATTTTTATTTCTAACCCAATATTCTAACCTCCAAGTTCAGCAGTGCAAATTTTCTTGTCCAATTATAAGACATCATCTAAACCCATGAAGAAGAAGGAAGAAGAAAGTGAAAAAGAAGGAGCCAGCCACCACCTTAAAATCTCCATCTTGGTACATATATATTACTATATTCTAAAACCTTAAATCCCAAATTTTTCACCCTGTGACACCATACTTCTATTCAAACTACACACTTGTGATTTTAATGTTATCACTCAATTTTGGAAGCCTACCCCAAGGCCTCAAATCAAATGTATTGTTTTCTTGTGGAACAGTGCTTTCCAGTACAGAGAATTTAAAATTGTCAGCTTCCAGGGTTCCAACAGAGAAGTTTTTAGATCTCTTTTTCATAAGTCTTGGAACTTTGCAGTGATTAATAGACAGCACTATTAATGGATGTGCACATTAATGGATGTGCACTGCAGTTTAAAGTCATGGGAGGAGTGGTCTTTTTTTCCCCTCAGAAGTGCCAGGAGCATGATGTTCGTTCTTCCTTTCTTTCCTCTTTGGACTGCAATATTCCACATATGTCCCCTGAACTTGCATATTTTTACTGAAGCAAAGCTAATAATAAGTGTTTAGTAGTGGAATAGTTTCCTGCATGTGAATTCAATCTTGAAAGTAGTAGGAATTAGGAAAGAAAAATTTCATTTTAAACATTTTAACAACCTTCTTCTCAGTTACCCATGTCTTCTGTTGTCAGCATGATACTAATTCTCTACTCCTCCATATTAATATTTCAAGATGCTAGGATAATCTTTTAGTAAAGTAGATGAAGAAAAAAAATTTTAATATAAAATCTAGAGCTATTGTTATTGATTGGTTTTTGTTTGTTTTATTCCTTTCTGTTTTCCCCAGGAGTTCAATTGTTCAATTTCTTTTTTTTTTTATTTTCCCCAATTCCCTTCAGGAAAATCTTATTAACATTCATAAAAGAAACAATAACATGCCACAGAAGCCATATGAAATTCTGCTGAAGAAAATGTCATGCTAGGAATACAGTGAATAATGATGACTGGAGGTTTCAAAGCCAGATGACTGGTATGGATGAGGATTGCAAGGAGTTCAGGAAAAGGGAGGCTCCTGCTGCCAAGTAAATCTCCCCCTCACGGTGGAAAGCTGTCATCCTGCCTCCACTAGGACTTCCCTTCCCTTCTCTTCTGCCTAACATTGATGAGCATTCAAACAATGCGTTTTTAACAACTTTGCAGGTCAAATAAATGTAGGATGTTTGCATTTGTCCTGAAGACTCGGAACTTGCTGCTACAGGAAGGGTTTGAATGACACCTGTGAGGCTGCTCAACACCCATTTTTCTTTTCCTCAGTGTTGCTGCCTTCAGATCCAAACTGCCCTAAACAGGGAGGCTGAGTCATGCAATGCATTTTCCATCTGAAGGGGAGGCAATTGTTTTCTCCAGCTTCTTTCAAAGCTGGATGATAAATAACCCTCCTTTTTTGCATCAGAACTCACAACTTCGGCAAGGAGAGCGCTCGGCTTTCTGCACTGCAGATTTCAAGGGGGACAATTTCTAAGCCACGTATTGCAAAGCTTAGCCTAGGTGTTGCTTGAAAAAGGAGTGGATAGAGATGGGGTGCTCTGTCTGATGCCTTAGGTTTTAACTTTTATATTTGTCAAATCCTGTACTGCTGGTGTAACTCTGAAGTTTCCTGTAACTTATTAAGTGCTGTTCTCTCATGCTCACACAGATATAACAAAGCCTCTCCAGCTCACTCTCCAAGGACACCCAGACCCTCCTAGGCCCAAGAACTGTAAACCTTCATCTTGGGGAGAGGGGGCAAGCTTGGGGAAATTCCATCCTTGGCTGGGTTCTGGTTGGTGAATTGATGCTGCTAGAAAAGTGGGAAGAACTCGTGAGCTGTCCTTGTCCATGTTGGGATGCACTGAGGCAGGAGCCTCTGGAGCCCAGAGTGTACCTGGGAAGGCCTTTCAAATAAATCCCTCATTTATTCCTTCATTCCTGTTTAGTCTCTGTTTCTAAGTAGCCATTTAAGGCATCATGTCCATGTCAGATAATCCAGAAATCCACCTGACATCTCTGGTGCTTCTATGGGTCTCTTCAACCTCTCCTCTCATTAAATCTTCTAATTAAATTAAGACTTGGCCTTTCCTACTCCACACACAAACAGTGTTTCCTGGGTGTTTTCGTGGTATTTTTTTTCTCCAAGCATCCTTTTAGACATGATGGAATAATTCAGCTCACGTACTGTCTCTCCTCCCAATATTTGTACACATACTCATATTTGCTATGAAACCTGATCTTCTTACCAGACATAATTCGAAGTAGGAAAAGTAATCCTTCAAAAAGCCTGGATTGCTGAAACTACGTCTGCTGTCCAGAATCCATTATATAAGGACTTGTAAACTCAAAAAGAGCTGCAAACAACAAATCTTCTTCAAGTTTAATTTCAAATATAATTTTTCTTTATAATTTTTTAACCACAGGAGTAGTGAAATCAGTAGACTATGGCTTTGTTCGTTTCATTGCTTTCTAGACTTGTTATTTGTAGTTTCTGAAAGTTAATTTCCTCTCTCTGTCTTTCTGTATAAAGACAGACAATTAAATTTACCATTCTCAAGCTTTCTTTCTTTTTCACACAAACAAATAACTTTTTCTGTAAGAAAAAGAGCATTCTCAGTGACCAATTGCAAAATCACACAGGCAGCTTGGAGTTCCTTTTTTTTTTTTTACATTTTTAAATGCTAAAACTCAATCCAGATTCACCTACTCAGAAACCTCCTGAGGGCCATGCTTGCAGGGTCAAAATGGTAGAGCCTGACAAGCACCACAATTATCAGTGAAGTTGTTTCCAGTTGTGCAAGTGTCAAACATCCTGATGCCCAAAAAGCACTTGCTAAGAGAGTATTTATGCATAGAGGAGGTTGATGCATTTCTCTTCTCTTGCCTTATGAAAATGGTTTTATGGAAGTACCTTGCTGTATTGGCCACAAGGTTTGACTGGATGTGCACCCTTCCATCAGCTTCTGTTGTAGCAGAACATTTCAGCACAGGGTAGTCACAGTGAGGGCTTGAGGAACAAAGCTCATCACAAATCTGATCACATCACTGGAAGCTGAAGAGGTGGAAGGATTTAGTAGACAATGGAATTACTGAAAATCCACACACACGCATGACCTTCTGAGGTATTTTGGGTTCAGTGCTCTGTTACTTCATGTGTGCACATGGCGACCTGAGATGGAAATGAATAACATCATCTCATGCTTCAATAAATTGTTTATGCCAAATTCAGTATTGGCTACCCAGGTAATGCCATTTTGTAGCAATTGAATATAGCAGCATAGAAGAGAATGAAGCAACTTGTTTGAAATGAACTATCACTGTAAGCTATCAGTGAGATTTTCTGAAGGCAAAATAATGATTTGTTGATATGATAAAAACATTCCTACCAGACTAAAAGAAAATAGATCCTGGGTCACATGTGAGAAATAAATATTAATATCTATCTATCTATTAATAGCTATCGTCCCTTTGTTGATAGCAAGGTTGTGTCTCTGTTTAAATGTTTTTACATATATATTTTCTCTGTGTTACTGTTATGTGGTTGTTAACAGGACAAAAGAAAACCATCCAGTCATCTTTCAACATCCTAGTCCAACTGCCCAGATTACCACAGGTACTTGAACTCTTTGATCTTTGTCTCACTTGCACTATTGATTGGATGTGGTGTCTTCTTTTTGTTGTGGTCCTCATTTTTATTTTTGCCAGTTCACAATCAGAGGCCTTTGAAAGAGGAATAGCTAAAATAGCTGAGAGTTGAAAACTGAAAAACCTTTGTGACCATTCATTTCTGCAGTCCTGCATAGTTAGTAATGTAAGGTTCATTTTTGTTAAACTATGGCTATCTTAATTCAGCTGTGTTTACTGTGATCTGCATAAGGACTGAGTATCTTCCTGCAGTGAAAACAATGCACGAAGGCAGCTCATCAGGGCAATTCAGGCTGCCCAAAAATTTGATTCCTTAGGTTGAATCATTTGCTATTAAAGGGTTCTATTTTGTTAAATTCTCCACACTGCCTGAGGATTTGACTTTTGGGAAGTGCAGCTTTCATAAAACACAAAACACACATCTTTTCACTCATTTAGATTACTTTTTGACAAAAGGATGATGATCTGCTCCAACATGTTCCTGTCTTTCTTCTTACTGATGAATTAGATTGGGCAAATGCAGGGCATAGAGATCTCCAGAGGCAAAGGAATCCTATAAATCTCCTTGAGAAGGCTACCCCTCCAGGTCCTGGCTTTCCTAAAAGCCTACCACCCCCGTGCACACAGATCTTGGGCCTGCTGGCTAGGCAGCTGGCAATCCATTGGGAAACTATTGCCCCGTGCTATTTAAACAGGATCATCCTAATTCTTGCGGAGTTAACTTCTGACTTTACAATATTATAGCTTGAGGTTATTTTCCATGTTGTCATTTTTAATCTTGATTCTCTTTTTCTCTCATTGTCGCTGTCTCAATTTTACTTCAGTCTTTTCTTACGTTGTACAAGATGTAACTCAGCAAAAAAAAACCTTCTTTCAGAGCTTGCTGAGATCATAAAGCCTGTGCTTCTAGAAGGGGGGCAGTGCTAGGGGATAGCTAAACTCCTACACAATGTATCATGGCACAGTCATTTGTTCTGGAACTTTATGAGTGTTTTTGAGCCCAAAATTCAATAATTAATTATTAACATTTACCAGGTGTTTGGGGTTTCAGCCTGCTAAGAATTTGTCACACTGAATGTTTTGCTGAAATGCTGAAACTTCCTGTTCATGCAGAGACAGTTTATTGCAAGGATTGTATCAGGGAGAAATATCAGTAAGGAATTGAAAATATCTGAAGGAAGAGCCTGTGCTATCAGACTGCAGAAAGAAAAAAACATCTGCACTTGTAAAAAATTAATACTACCAAATGAGACATAGAGATGAGAACCAGAATATTGTAGCTGATATTATGATGATCCAATTCTGTAGTAATTTTATTAATAAACTGGGTTTGTGTTTTCTTTAGAGGGGTTGCCACGGTGTCTGCACTCTCTCTAGTATTCTCGAGGAATATCTGGAATATCATAGACCAGACATCAGTAGGAGATAATGGATAGCATGATCTCATATATACAAAAAATTGAGTGCGTTCAGAAAATGTAGTGTAAATTTCTGACTTTCTGCAAAATACCACAAGGTATTCTATCATAGTAATATTTCTTTAATTGTATTCAGGGATGGAAAAATCCAATAAAATGAAAGAGTCTTGTAAATGCATACCCTAGAATTGGTTTTTGCCCTGACCTCCATAAGGAAGCTCAGTTTCATATCTGAAACACAGGAAATACTGGGATTTGTCAGCTCACATATCTGTCCTGATTTCCAGATCCAACTGTTTTGGATACAGATCAAAATAATAAAAAAATTGCCATAGCAGAAAACTGGTCACAGGCGTAGATTTACAGGTTTAGAGTTCAGCCAATCAGAAAATAACCAATGTACCTTTGGATTCCTATTAAAAAGTTAAAAGATTACAGTACAAACATTGTAAGGTCTATGGTTAAAAAAGCAAGATGAAGGCTCGTGTGACAAGGAGCCTATTTGTGCCTGGCATCAATCACTTAATGCAAAGTGGCTTGGCATTTTGTGATGTGAGGCACTTCAGACATGCACAGACTGTTATTTGTTTAGGCATAATTTGACCTGAAAACATGAGATATTTAATTAATTATTTGCAGCCCTATGACATTTCACTGCTGGTTACTCAGCACTCAGTGCTGCCACTAAATGAGAAGTGAAAAGCAGCAATGAATTTTAAATCACAGAATCATGGTTTTGGTTGGAAAGGACCTGTAAGGTCATCAAGTCCAACCCTTAACCCAGCGCTGCCAAGTCCACCACTAACCCACGTCCTCAAGTGCCACATCTACATGTTTTTTAACACTTCCAGGGATGGTGACTCCACCATGGCCCTAGGCAGCCTGTGTCAATGCTCAATAACTATTTCAGTGAAGATTTTATCCCTATTATCCAATCTAAACCTCCCCTGGTGCAGCTCGAGGCTGTTTCCTCTTGCCTGTCCCTTGCTCCCTGGGAGCAGAGCCCGACTCCCTCTGTCCACTAGTCCTGGCACTAGTAAGATCCTTTTTGAAAAAAATCAACATTTGTAGTAGTCCTTTTTTTATTTGCACTTGACTTACCACCTTCTCTTTCCCCTCAGGTATTATGTCCAGGAAGATGTAAGTGTGTTAAATTACTGTTATTTAAGAAAACAACCTGTCCAAAATCTCTTTGGCAGCTTTCCATGCATAGCTATGATTTTCCTTCATCATAAACACCACGTTTGAATACAACTCGATCAGGCCAAAAGGTGACAAGATCTGTTAATAACATCTTCTTCCTTTTAAACATTAATTTCATTAATTGTAGGCTTAATTTTAAAAGTTTCTTCTCAGAGACCCTAATCTTCACCTTGGCTGAAGGCTAACACATCACTGGAAAAACGTGAAACTCAGAAATGTGAAGTCCTTGTAATAAGAAAATAAAAATAACGTTACTTAAATTAATTAATTCCCTCCCTCTCATAGGGCAAAGAAATAAATATGTATAAGTAGCTAAATGATTTTTCAAAACATGTTTGCAATGTGTGGCAATTAATATACTGTTTGGAGTTTGACTCCTTTATGACTCTTCAACACATGTTACTCCATTAATCAGGATTTTAGTAGTTGTCTAATAGATGATTCAAAAATCATCAACATCTTCCATTATGTTTCAGTTTGCTTCACTTGGTCTGCATTATAGAATCATGGAATCATTTAGTCTGGGGCATCTAAAAACTGCAGAAGATATACCCTTTCTGAACCCAGAGTAAGAATCCAGTTGGAGAAAAGTTTAGAAGGCAAGCTGACTAGCTAAATCAGAAATATAAGAAGTGTGTACTGGGAGCCATAGAGATAACAGGTGTCTAATTAACATTTTGTTGCCAATGAGCGTTGTGTAAAAAAGATTTCAGTTCAACCCCTCAGATCATTGAAGCTGGGTAGTCATAAGCAGGAGTGAGTGGCAGGTAAAAATCATTTTAAGAGAGACATGATTTTCTGCTTTGAATAAACTTAATAGCTATTGCATTTGTCTTTTTTTTTTTTCTCAGCCTCGAAGCAACACAAATATCATAGGTCAAGCTGCTACTTTGTAAAGCTACAGGTAGAAATTTCTGGGGGAAAAAACAAGGTTAATTACTTTTGCATGTTTTCTGTTATATTTCTTTTCCCCTTTGGATGCTTAATGGAAAAATGATTGCTTTGCTCAGAATGAGTACCTCACCAAGATTGAATCTTGGCAAGAATTCAGAGAAAAACTGACATCTGGGAAGGAGCCAAGGAAAGCTTATCTTTTAATTAAATGAAATAAAAGCAATAACAAAAATAGATGCTCTAGAGTGAGTTTTGAGGACCTGTAGCATATCTTCCAGTGCATCAAACTACTTGCAGTCCTCTTTAGAGGAAACTGCAGATGTTTTGACTCCATGTTCTTCTCACACAGTTCATCCTTGTCCATCTCATTCCAGAAGAGCATGTAACACTTTTTTCCTATACGCTCCCACAAGACTTCAGGCAGATTATTATTGCTTTTCGAGCTGAAGCCCCCACATCCTCCCCAGCCCTTGACATATTTGAGATCTTCACTGCTACCTTCAGTTCCTGGGTTCAAAGGGCAGCCTCCTCAGGTTGGCATGATTCCATGTTGTTTCATCATCTCCTTAATCAAATTATGCTCTCAGCATTTTTTTTTCTAGAGATTGCTGGGAAGCTCTCATGAACTGATTCGGACACACGAGCAATTTAATGTCCTAATTGGTTCTTAGTTCTTCTAGCCTGCCTGCTTTTTGGAAATTTCCCAAAGGAATTTTGCTAAGTTTGCAGACTTGTATGTCTCCTATACAATGTCTCTTGGAAGAGTTTCTGCAGGAACTGATGCTTATCAAGCTCTCTATTCAATGTCCTGAAAGATAGTACTAGCAATAGCTCTCTCTCATTCTGGGCTTCCCAAAAACTTTCCTTCTGGTTAGCTTTCAAACTGCAAGATCATGGTCTTTGAACAAAGCCACCCTTCAACAAGGCCACCAAAGCCTGTTAAGGCAGATGTTTATGTTAAAGAATATGCCTGTGATGCAGGCAACCAAACCCCTGTTTACTCAGAATCATCCCAGCAACCACCAGTCACTTTCTGCAGACACCTGGGGCCTCCTCTGGTAGAACCACTTCCTGTGGCTTCTTTCCTTGCAAGTGTCTTCCTGCAGCATTTCCAGGGAGTGCATCTGAAACTCCTTTGCTGGAATCGCAGAATCTCTGAGGTTGGAGAAGACCCTTTAGATCAACGAGTCGTAAAAGAAGTTGTACATTCTTTTTCCTCGTAAATGCAAAAATGAAATGGAAACAAAGCTTCCACTCTTCTGTTGAGTGCTCCCAACCATTGTGACAGTACCTGGGTATTGGAGAAGGCAGCAGCTTTTCTTCCATCTGTATGAATTATGAAGGCAAGGTGCTCTACATCCCATCCATTTCCAGGGGATGAACTGCCTGCACAGCTCTGTATAACCTTACTTCAATTCGATAGGTGTAATGTAGAGAGAAGTTGTCAGAGATCTTGTGTCCTGGGCAATTTGGATTTTTATGGTCTGCCTGGATCTTAGAGCCCTATGCCCTGTGTCAGTTGAAGGGGAGTGGCAGGTGTACTGTAAGGACACCTGGCAGAATGAGGTGGAAATGGGAAGGCTTTGGAGACTCTGCCTAGACTTAGATCGTGCCGAGAGGTGCCAATAGGCACTGGTAGGTCTCATGTGGAAGAGGGAGGCTCCTGTAGCCTATAAACTCCCCAAGGAAGGACCTAGAAGTGGGGGAGTTGCAGCTGCAGTACCCTTTGTGTAGGGTGTTCTGCTGACAGCTCTCATACCGATTCAGTCATCAGTGGGCAGCCTACCCAACCTCTCTGGGGCTGGCTTTTTCCCAGCACTAATAAAGAGAGGGCAATAATGAAATAAACACAACCTTGTAAAATTAATTAATGCTCATGCGTGCTGTAAGTGTAATAAGAGTATATAAAAATGTCACGTCTCGCCGATTCTGATGTTGAGTTGAAAAGATCTGAGGGTGTATCTTCTATTGCCAAAGTGAGAAAATTCATATTGGTGGCAAAGGTAGATATTCTTGGCTGAGTAGGTATGCTGCATATCTCGGTTTTCCTCTAACGCTTATAAGACAAATTGCGTAATTAACTTAATATGCCTATTTTATAACTCTTTCTGTGTACAACATTCTTCCCGATCATTTTAATCGCAGCCGTTAATTCTGTTGTAAATTGAAGAGAGTAAGGAGGTGGAATAACCTTGGAGAACACCCGAGAGACCACTCGTCCTGCCCCTTTGCCACAGATTTAGGAGCTTTCGGGGGCCCCCCCGCCCTCCACTGGATGCCTGCGGGGGCTCCGGCGCAGCCCGGCCCCGCTTCCCGCATTCCCGGCCGCCGGCCTACGCCGGCGCAGGCGGAGCGGGGGAGGACGAGGGTGGGGAAGGGGCTCGGGGAGGCGCTGAGGAGGAGCCGCTGTCGCCG
>VZTN01019847.1:311978-341007 GCA_013400515.1 Erpornis zantholeuca | reverse complement strand
TTTTTTTTTTTTTTGTGGTGAGTGTTTCTTCATTGATTAAGTAATTTCTTTAATATATTGCAAATAAATATCTGGTGTAGTATTAGCAAGGGAACATATGTTCTGATGTTTTAGCACAAACATGAAAGTTCTACTAATATTTCTCCACCAGAACTGCATGCTACAAGAATGAGATATGCTGGGCCATGGGTGGCATGGTCTCTATCCTCTTGAGAATGTTTTCTGCTGAAACATGTTGATTTTATTGGTCCAGTAAGTCTGCACTTTGTGTTTACTCATACACTCATTGGAGTATACATACACTCATTGCATTTACTCATTGCATATACTCATACACTCATTGCATTTTCTTTGTAAGAATGTGGCATTAGTACTTGAAAGCGAAGAGAACTTAGCAGAGCACATGAGTGATACTCCACGGTACAAAGTATGTGGAAATTAGGTAAATGTGGTAGATTTGAAATCAGATTCAAAGGTCTGTCAGTGTGCCACAGGCTGAATGAAGAGGAGTAAGTGCTTTGCCCTTGTGTTTCCCTCTTCACTGTTAACAAAGAACATGAGATTGACTGCCCAGCCCCGTGAGGCACATCTGCAGTGCTGTGTCCAGCTCTGGGCTCCTCAGGACAGGAGGGACAGGGAGCTCCTGGAGTGGGGCCAGCAGAGGCTGCAGAGATGATTTAGGGCCTGGAGCATCTGTGCCAGGGAAAGGCTGAGGGAGCTGGGGCTGTTCAGCCTGGAGAGGAGCCCCAGCTGAGAGGGGCCCTCAGCCCTGGGTGTCCCTGTCTGCAGGGAGGGCTCCGAGCAGGGCCCAGGCTCTGCTCCGGGGGGCCCAGCCATGGCACCAGAGGAACAGGCAGGGATTGATCCTAGGAAGTTCCACCTGGGCAGTGATGGAGCCCTGAACAGAGAGCAGAGAGGGTGTGGAGTCTCCTTCACTGGGGATACTCCAGACTCCTCTGGACACAATCCTGTGCTGTGTGCTCTGGGATGGCTCTGCTGGAGCAGGGAGGGGCACCAGTGACCCACTGTGGTCCCTTCCCACCTGAACCATCCTGGGATTCTGTAACAGAGTGCATGCGTTCTATTAACACATGGAGTAGGGAGCAGTGTTCCAAAACTGCATACATTGGAAATGGCTTCCCTTCTTTTGTTCTGAACGCTGAGAATTGGCAACAGCACAGTGGGGTTTGTCTGAAGAGCTCTGGAAACGCTACCATTGGACAGCATTTGGGTCCTCTTGTTTCTCAACTTGGAAACAAGTATTGACAAGTCTGCAGCAGATTCTGGGTCCCTGATAAAGTCAGAGGAAAGGGTAGTTAGCAGTCTTGCACTGAACATTTCAGGAAGGTAATCTAGCAGATCTGTCAAGACAGCAATGAGATTCTTTAATGTCAGTGAAGAGGAGTCTCACTGGGTCTCCATTGTTCTCCTGGAGGAACCACATCCTAGCAGAATCCGTATGGAATCTAGTAATTTTAGTCTTGTTAAGTAAGTATAAAGTCATGTGTCAGAAAGGTGAGTTATTTTTTTTTTTCATTCCTTCTGTTACTTGGGAGATACTATTAAGGGAAGGGCTGAAAGTTTTCTTTGTGCTGTGGGCATTTCTCAGCTCTCTGTTCTTCTCCCTTAATTGGTGTTTGGAGGTATAGTGCTCTGAATATTTGGGTTCTCTTGTTTTTCATATCACTGGCTACTTGTGAGAAGCACTTTTCGGTAGATGGCTGCTCATGGAGCTTGAGGATAGAGCCTTTTTCTGTTGTATGAGGGTGAAGTGAGGATAAATACTGTGTCCTCAGAGCCCAAGCAGCATGGGATTGAGTGCACAGGCTAGAGGTGGCCTGTCTTGCAATTTGACCCACCAAGCAAGAGGCATGATCTGTTCTTGATCCAAATACAGTTTTGTACAAAAGCAGAGATTGCCTAGGAGAACTTAAATAGGCAGTGCAGCACAGGAAACAGAATATTTTACTGCTCAGAACTACTTAAAAAAGCTGGCTATGTTCAAAATCTCATCATCAGGCTGGATGAGATTGATGCTAGGGTGCTGGAGCACATAGTGATGCAATTAAAATTCTGCAGTTGCACTTCTCTATGAAAATAAATCAGAGAGGTCCCTGAAAACTAGGGAAAGGCTCTATTATTACACCCATCTTTAAGAAGAGAAAGAGGGGTAGTTCAGGGATAGTCAGCCTTCACAATCCCTGGAAAGATTTATGTATCATGTCTTCAGGGAATTTTTTTCCAAATGTGAGAAGAATGAGAAGGTAGTTAAGAATAGTTGACCCAGGTGTACCAGGGACAAGAAGTATTTGACAAACCCGAATGCATTTTGTAATTAAATGACCAGGTATGTAGATGTGGGCATACTGGTTGATAAATTATTTGCTGTGAGGGTGGGGAGGCACTGGCATGAGTTGCCCAGAGAAGTTTTGGATGGCCCATCCCAGGGATGTAACTTTTGGCAACCTGGTCTAGGGGAAGGTGTCCCTGCCCATGGCAGGGGAGTTTGGAACTGGCTTATCTTTAAGGGCTTTCCAAACCAAACTGTTCTGTGACTCTCTGACTCCAGTGAGGTTTTTGTTATCATCTCTCACTGAGGAAGCTGTGGAAGTATGCACATTGTTAGATTAATTGAAAATTACGTGGATATCGGAATTCAAGGGGTAATCTCCAATGGCTCAGTGTCTCATTGGAGACAAGTAATAAGTGGCCTGTGAAGGATTGGGCCAGGGATGTCACCTCTCTGTTAATTACCTAGATGGTGAGGTAGAATGCAGAGAGAAAAGTCATAGATCACATTAAATTGGCAGGAGAAAGAGTTTAGTACACCAAGTGGTAGAAATTCCAATTCATCTGGGTCTTGGGAAGCCTGAGATTTGGCCAACAGAAACCTATTGAAGTTCAGTGAGGATAAATACGAAGTTCTGTGCAAATCAACTCCTTGCCAGCAACCTAGTCTGGAAAGCAGCTGGCTGAACAGAAG
This sequence comes from Erpornis zantholeuca, assembly GCA_013400515.1. Taxonomy (NCBI): domain Eukaryota; kingdom Metazoa; phylum Chordata; class Aves; order Passeriformes; family Timaliidae; genus Erpornis; species Erpornis zantholeuca. The sequence continues at coordinate 338,024 of VZTN01019847.1, read as the reverse complement.
ATTTGTGGGAAAGTTATGGGGTATGGTGATTGCTACCTAGCTGGAAATGAGTTAGTGATGCATTTTCATGGCAAATAAGGCAAGCAGCATAATGGTCTCCATGACCAGATTAGGGGAAGTAATTGTCTTTCTCAGCACTGCTGAGTACTCTCGTTCTTCAGTCAGTCAGTTCCTCAAATGAAAAGCACAATGTTTAGAAAATGGAGAGAGGACTAGAAGGTGATTCTGACCACGGGAACCATAAGTAACGAGGAGAGATTAGGGTCCTTGGGCTATTTTAGTCTGGCCAAAAAAAGAGGTAAAGGGACAATCTTATAGAAGCCTGTAGCTTCTTGAAGATGAGTTCTGATGACTATGGAGCTGAATTCTTGTTAGTGGCAGATCGTAAAAACAAGGAACAACTGTTACAAATTGCAGCTCAGACTGGCTCTTAGGAAAAAGTGTTCACCCCTGAGTAGCACAAGAACATGCCACTCAGAGAGGTGGTGAAATCTTTTCGTTGGAGGTTTTCGAGACTCAGCTGGACCAAGCTTTGGGAGACCTCATCTAGCACTGATGGGAGTCCTACTCCAAGCAGAGAACCGAACTGCTGATCTGCAAAGAATCTGTGGGGTTTTTTGTGTTTTTCTGTGGTTTTGCTCAGGGCATCAGGGCTGTGCAATGCAGAGATAGAATTTTCTATGGCTGTGACGTTCCTGTGTGCACAAGTGTGAATCTGGAATGGTGGACAATGGATGTCCTTCTATAAAGATTTCCTCCTTTCTGCCAGCTTGAAATGTGCTCCTAGTGCCCATGTACTAGGAGTCCTTAACTCTGTATGAGATGTGGATTTTTATTGCTTAGCCATTTTCAAATTTTCTGCTCTTTTGACATGCCTCGGGAATAAATACCAGAATGTTCACATGGCTATAGGAAGCCAGGTAATTGTATTTGTATTTTTGTAATTTTGTCTGAATTATTTAATTTGAATTATTATTGAGCATTGCATCTCTCTTTGTAGGTGTTCTAGGAGCTGTAGAAACGTATAGAAATCTGTTTTTGAAACTTAATTTGCCAAAAGTAAGAGAGAAAGAGATGTGAGAAAATCAGTTGTCAGGATCATAATAAATGTGTTTTCACAGATCAGTGTTGATGATTTCGATTGAGTTGATCCTTGTTTTAAATCTGACTGTGATTGATTGTGAGTGCTGCAAGATTTAATTGAAGAGGCCAACTCACGGAAAGGTGAAAAAGTAGTCAGCTAAAAGACAGGATAATTGGAAGCATGATTTTATCAGTAATCCAAGGTAGGAGCGGAGACAGACAGAATGGGGTCAACCTTTGACAAGCTGGAAACAAACACCCAAAGTCCTGGTTCCCCAAACCCACAGCCCAAGTCCCATTGCCAAAAACTGTGGGTGGGAATTCCTTCCCTTGAGGCTGGCCGGGAAAAGGTGTTGCAATGGTATCTTGGTCATCCTTCGTGTTTTATCTGACTCTCAGATAAACACTGATACCAGGTGCATCAGGGGTAGGAACATGTAAATGTGCCTGTATCACTTGAGAATGATTCTAGTCCCAAACCAGTTTTATTTCTTTCACTTTTACTGCCTGAGCCAAGAAACCCTCCAGACCTGAGTCAAGCCAGTTTAAGGAGGATCAGATCTCATTTAGGTTGCTTGGGATGATGTAGAGAACAGGGTGGGGGAGAAAGCCAATTCCTAAATATTTTGTGTTCTGAATCCAGGAGAAGGTGGCTTAGGAAAGCTTGGATTTAAACCCTTGACTTTAGTTGATGTAAACTGAATGAAAGTACTAAACTGAACAAAAACCCTTACTTGATGTGTGGTCATAATTTTCTCCTTCAGGATATTTCTGTGAAATACTTTTACAGACTATGTCTGTGAGATTAAAATTGGTGTTACTCTTGATTTACTGCAGTGTTCTATGCTAAAGGGCTATGCTATAAAAATAATGCAGTGTAGAAATGCTGCTCTGAGTAGATGTGAATTTCTTTCCTATGATTGGTATTGCTATAGCAACATTTTTCCCCAAACCATGATTGTAATTACCATTACCAAATGGCAACAAAAGTTGCCATTGATCTTACGTGTAGTAAATCATATCTGTATTTAGCAATGAACCTAATGTCAGTGTCAAATGAAATTAACACCTGCTTTTCCTATTCATCCCCCACCAAGCCTCAATTTTCATTTCAACAAAATAATTTTATTTTTAGGAATTCAATTTTGCAGCAAGTTGTTTTTAGATGTGAACAGTTTTTCGGTCTCTGGGTTTAAGATGTTTATTGTAGCTTAGTTTAAGCATCACCATTCACTGTGCCAGTTTTACTGGAGAGATTCCTGTTAAGAATGTCTTTGCCTCTGCTGGCTGTATTGGGGGGATAATTATGATCTAGTATAGATCTCACAGGAGGCATACAAAAAAAAAGGAAATTATTTACATGTGGAATATCTTGAAAATAGATTTCAAAGAGAAAATGTTCTTGACAACATTTCTTGTGTAAATCACATTATTAATGTAATAGGAATATGTCTATGTTCATATTTCTGTTTTCAGTCCAGAAGTAGGAGCAGCAATCACAAATAAGGGTATGCACAAGGGGTGTCTAAGCAGACAGGATGGGAAGGCCATTACCTGTCTTCTTGGGTATGCTGCCTGAAAGCAAACTGTGTGTGACTGCAGCCAGCAAATCTCATTGTTAGACTACATGCACAAGCCCCTAGGAATTAGAATATATAAACCTGATTCTGGTTAAACCCCGTACGTTATGCAAGAGCATTTATGAAATTAACTTAAGAACTACAGAATGACAGCAGCTAAGGTAAGAGTGCAATCAATCATGTGTAATCACGTTTTGCTCAAGAAGCTGAGGGGTCATTGCTATGAAAACAAAAGCATAAATCGGTTTTAATTCCTTGGATATGATCTGCTCTTTCTTCTCTGAGCAGCCCAGCTGGGAATTCTGAGCTGAGTTTGCAGTTACATAGCTTTGAAATAAATTGTAGGTTTACCTGGATTTCTTGGTTTTGTTCATCTTGTAATAAGTGGCTTGTACATTTTAAATTCCACTTTGTACTTTAGGCTGGGTTTTGAGAGATTCAAGGCTCTTGACGTATGATACAAATAGAGTTTACTGCAGGGCCTTTGAGTCCACAGAATAGGTGAGAGGTATTTTTGGGCCCCTTGTACCAAAGTCATGGTCTTAATATGATCCCACCCTTTCTCTTTATTTTTTGGGGAGTTCTGAGAACAGACTTGTCTCTGCCTTAGGCTGTAACTTGGTTGCCTCTCTCCTGAAACTGCCCCTGCAGAAGAGCCCTGCTAATACCCCTCTCTGGGTGCTTGGTGTACTGAACTGAAAGGAATGAAGAGACTGTTGTTACACCATGAAAACATGTAGGGTAGAGGTAAAATCACTTGTGTCGATGGAGAGAAGGAGAGGGAGTGATGCTTATGGCTAAAGTGTTATCATCAGGGAGCATCACTTTGCACAGATGATTTTTTTGAACCCAAACATGTTTCAAACAAAGCTGGTTGATGTGTGACTAGTGTCATCAGTGTGTGGGCATATGAGAGTTATTGGAAACACACTGGTTCCTCTGAGTCTTGTAGTTAAACTGGTTACAAGTTAAGCAACCCAGGCGTCAGCATGAACTTTATACATATAACAAACATACATTAGGAATGCTGTTCCTAATGAAAATTTTATATGAACACCAGCATGAGGTTACAAAGTATAATATGGTATTTGTAGGCAAAGCTTTTTCTGTGCAGAGGGCTTCTGAAGGCTGTGAGCCACTTCTGACACAGGTCTGCTGAGCCTCATGCTTCACATGTAAGACTCAGTCCATTGGCCTCTCTTCTCTAAAATACCATGTTTGTGGATGGTTTCTCTCTTGCTCCAGGTTACTGCTGATGGTGAATTGGTGGAGTTGGGGAGGCACCATTATGTGGGACAAGCCAGGTTTTGCTTCCCAGCCAAGCCTACCTGTGAGATGTTGGACATGGAATGCTCACTTTCTTCATGACCTGGAAGCATAACATGTGCCCTCAAGACCCTGATCTATCACATCTTTCCGCTATGCTAGTGTGGAGTCCGTCTTTCCCATTGGTGCTGGAATAACCTGGATGGTGTAATTTAATATTTTGGTGTTATTTTTAGGTTGTTATTATTACTATAGATTAGATCTGCAGTGGAAGTCCAGCAGAGTGAGTGATGTGCATTGGTTTATGGTCACTGAAGATTTTTGGTTTACTTTCTTCGTGGTTAAAAAGGCGTTTAAGTAAACTGGAGTTGCAGAGAATTAGGTAACCACCAGAAATCTTTTTTTGTGCATCAGTGCAGGATAACTTAGGGGAACAAAAAAGTGTCAAGGTTTGTTCTGATTTCCTACTAAACAATACATTATTTGTAACCTTAATTTCATGACTACAGCAGCTTTATTTTAAGGCCTTAGCTAGTACTTCAAAAGATAGGGCTCTATATGTAAGTTTTGCTCTCCTCACCACATTTCTTGGTCATGAATTCTGACCTTGTCAAGTGATTGTTTTCATAACTGCTAAGCAACAGCAAAAACCCAAACCACAAAGCATTACCAGAGCAGCAGTCTGCATTTCTATGGCCTCCTGCCATGGGATGGAGTCAGTCTGTGTGCTGCAAGTGCAACAAACTGCAGAAACACAGTTTGGCCAAGTTTGAAGGCAAAGCTTTCTCTGGTTTTCTGTGTTATACCATCTTAATAAATCTCCTAATTGTGAAGGCATTCAGCATGTTTTTATGAACCAAAATAATTCAAAGGCTCAGTAAAGGGATTGTAGTGTCCTACATGGTAGTTACTTGGGTAGATCTAATGCCTCAAAACTGCCTTGTGTATCCTACAAATGCCAGAGGATGTTAGTTCCTGTATGCTGCAGACTGAAAGGGAAATGCATTTTAATGCTGAATGTAAGTTTATTAAATGACTCAAGTAAACGGTTTTCATTCAGGTATTAGGCTTGTCTAACTGTATTAGTGTAGGGGTTTCTAAAGTTGTTGAAAATGCTTCATTTTCTTGCTGAAAAGTGTTATCAAATGCTGCTTGTACATACAACTGGGCAGTGGACTGTCACCTTTCTTTTTAAGTTTGCCCACGGTAAATTTAGTTTTGTTTAATGAAGCCTATAAACTGAGAAGATGAGTTGGGAGTGTGTAACCTTGGAACCCTTCCTCTGTGCCTGACTCATAGACATTTTGATTTAGCTTCAGGGATGATTCTCTCCTTAGATTCTGTTATCCTCAAATGGCACTAGTTTTGCCAAGCTTCCCTATTCAGGAAACATAAATCATGTCCTCAAAAACCATGAGAAAGCACTGAGTGAGAAAACAATCAGACAAATGAGCAAATCTGTTTGAATTCATGAGCTTTAGTCTTCTCACTGCAGTAATTGAGGCTAGAAGAGCAGAATTCATGTGTAATCAGAGTCCAGGAGCTGGCTGTTCAACATAAATATTACTGCAAGTATTGTTCTGATACTGCTAAGGATGGGGATACTGTAATGTGGGCATAGTCTGTAACAGATTTTAGCCACAGCTAAAACCAATATATGATGTTTTCCATGGTGTCTACTGGTTCTTCTAGATTCAACTTTCTCCATACATAAGCTGTCAGTTCATTTTGCTTACAGGCAGGGCAGTGTTTTTTCCTTTTATGTAGTGAAGGATAAAGCCCCTGAAATCACATAGGAGTTTATTTATTGCAAAAACTTTTGTGCTATGGGTACAAAACTTGCCAGAAAATGTAGCTGTTTTCATCTTCTCCATTCTTCTTGATGGGAAATACAATCACAGCTCACCCAAAAAGATCATGACAAGGTCTGAGCTGAAGTCCATGTAGTTTTCCTTTTGGTCTTTCTGGTTTGTTTAATTTAGGGGCATTTAAGCACCTTGTTTCCTTTTGACACAGTGTGTTTTGCATCAATGGCTTCAGCTCAAAGCTTTTACCAGAATACCAAATCTTTGGTGATATGCAGTCCAGTGCTCTTTTGCTCCCTAGACTTTGGGTGCTTGTATGTTAGACGTAGAAAGGGATGAGAAGAGAACAGACTGGTTCACACTTAAGCAAGAATTCTAATTCATCAGTGGTCTTACAAACCCTTGTTTTCCTCAGTTTTCATTTTGAACTTGTCTTACGATGTTGCTGAAGATGGAAAGGAAAATACAAATTTTCCCCCAGCCTCATGTGGCATTCATCTGTAAACTTCAAATTTTAGTAGTATATATCTAAACACCTTTTAGCAAATTTGGTCTGGGCAGTTACCCTTTCAAATGAGATTAACTTTATGTGGCTTTATATGTGGGATCATGGGCATTGTGCACTTCTGTTATCTAATAAACACCATTTAGCTGCTGGTGATTTCATCTTAATTAATGTTACATCTCTTGGAATTATGTGTTTCAACACATTCATGGTGAACTTTAAGTTAAGATCTAGCAGTCCTATACATAATCATCTCTGAAGGGGTTTGTTTTGTTGGTTTTTGTTCCCTTGAGTACGGAATGCTTATTGTCTTTGTTCCAAGGACTTCCACATCTTATATGTAGCATTTTGATTTACAAAACAATTTACTGGCGTTTTAATTTTCATTTAAAGGTTCATGGAGTGTAATGGTTTTTAGTTGCAAATCTGGACAGGCATGTAGTGCTGTAGTCTTTCTTTTGAGTATTTGCCTCAGCCCAAGTAAAATGAAGTATTTTGGAACAACTTAATTTTGCTGTCTGACAAGTTTCCTCTAAGTGAAAGCAGATGGGTGTTCTTCAGGAGGAAGGGAAAGGAAGTGTCATGCACAACAACAGCAACCCAGTTGAGTGTCTGTTCTTTTCATGCAGACTTGCACAGGTACTTACAGTCTATATCTTATAGTGAAGTGCAAAGATCTGAAGTTCACTTAATGTGTGAATTATCATAGGAGTGAAAGACAGTGTTGTATTTTATTTATTAATATTTAGCATTTCATCATCTTGGATTTTGAATATTGTGTGTCTTCTGTGATTTGTATTCAGCTAATGTCCTGTTACCTAAACAGGTACATATAGTCCTAAATCTCTTTGAAGTGGTAAGCTTTTAGAACATTTTAATTTGTTTCTAGTTGAAAGAAGTGCTTCAGAGGCTGTCCTGAACAGGAACACTTTCCAAATTCATGGATTTAATGAGGTCAGTCTGTCTTATTCTTTACTATGTTATGGCATGCATTATGTCCTTGTAATTCTCTTACGAGCTCATTCATTATGAAACTCTTAACAACGATTTTTCAGATGAGGCCAATAAAATTAAGCCCATTTGTAATTTATGAAACGTAGTCAAGCAAACAGAGTATGTTCCAAAAATGAATATTATGAAATTTCTCTGTAATTGTTTTGAAGAGGTTTCCTAACAACAGATTCATTTATGTAATGTTTTCTTGGACTCTTTATGCTCACAGAAAGCTTAAAAGATTATGCTGTAGCGTGAATTCTAGATGTCAGAAGTTCAGATTCATTGTTTCTTTTTAAAGAAATGAGTTCAGAAAACAGTACTTGAAGTGAAAAGCCATCCTGACAGTTAAGGAGCATTTACAGCAACTGTGTGTAACATCACCTGTTTTATAGATTATTGCAGTCTGCCCAGAAATAATTAAAGGACATGGACTCCTAGGAGAAAGAAGGTATGGCCAAGCTGACTGAGGGATGTGACGATTTTGGTGCAGCAGCTGTGGGAATTCAGTTCTACTCAACACATAGACCACCGAGGGCTTTATCCCTGTGTGAATGGCCTTATTTCCTCATCTTGTGTGAGCTTTTATTTGCACTGAGCTTACAACTTCATGGTGCACTTGGAAAAATCCTTGCACTTCATGCCCTAAAGCCTTCACCAGCCTCCCTGAGAGAAGCTTACTGCTGCTCAGCCCTTTGCTTCTGCAGAGATCTTCCAGTGGAAACAGAGTTAACCTGATGATGAGATTTTTCTGGTTTGGTTTGGGTTTACCCTAAGAAGTGGCATGTTGTTATGTTATAGGCATGGCCTATAGCATGCTTGAATTACTTACAGAACTTGATTTCATAGTTGGGGGATTTGAAAGACTTCTCAAAAAAAACATTAATTTAAATGACATATAAGTGCATAATTTATTTTCCTGTAATTGTGGTCAACAGGGTGCTTAAATAACGAATCAAAACCCGTGTTTCACTCCAGGAGGGGTGATACACATTGTACCCTAAAGCACAGAAAAGAGTGTCATTAATTACAAAATTATGTATCTTGGGGAGTCTGTGGTGAACCACTGAATCTCCTCTCTTGAGTTGTGGTTGCACTAAGTGCTATTCAGTTGTCCTTGCTAATTTGCAATTAAACCTAGTTTGGGATGTGGTTAGCTTTTTGGTTGTTTATAGGGTTTTTTTTCAAACCTCTTTTATCCCAGTCATTCTAAACATGCTTCAGTGTGTTCTGAGTCTGACAAATACTTGACAATCAAGAAGAATTTCTGCTCCATGCTTGTGGAGCTGCTAAACTTTGGGTGCCACAGACCACACTGTGGAACAGTATTAAAAGAAACCAACCTCCTCTGAACATTTCCCTCTGAGGCAAAAGTTCTCACTGTGAGAAGATGCCTTCCAGTTGTGCCCTAAAAATCCTACCAGAGCACAAGTGGCTCTTCTCCTTACTCACTGCAGATCTTTGCAGCTATTTCTGGATACTGCTGTGAGATGAGAGGAACTGGGAGGGTCGAGAGCATCTGTTGTGCTCCTGTCGGCAGCATCTTCTGTGGCTGGGTGCTGGAAGCTGAGCCTCGACCCAAAGTGGTTGGCAGGAAGCAGAGCAGCTTGTGAGGATCTGCCTATGCCAAGAAGTGATTCTTTCTTTTGAGGTTTGGCTGGGGATGCAGCTCCTGGAGGGCAGTACTGCTGACACGGCGAATACCGAACTGCTATTCAAAGCCGAACAGCTGATAAAAATGGGGGGATGAGAGTGCAGCACTCTGCAAAATCCATGTGCTTAACTCTCAAAGCTGTTTTTGAGAAGATAAGAAAACGGAGACTGAAGAGTGAGTGCCACTTCCACTAAGCTATATGTCTGTATCTTTTAGAATTAAAGCTTCACTAGACTGTAAAAGGCCCACAAGACCTGATAAATGTGCATTTAAAAATTGGAAAGGGCAGTACCATCTCCATAATTCCTACCAGGCTTTGGAACTGAGCACTCCTGTATCATTTCTTTGATTCATGAGAACAGCTAAAACCCAATAACATTATGGAACATAGTCATCTCTCTAACAGGCTTCCTTTCAGACAACTCAGAAGTTTTTTAAAGCCACTGTTAAAAATTCATTTCACAAGTCAGGCTCTGAATAGAGATGGAAAAGTTAGGAATTTGTATTTTGCTAATTCTGAGTGGAACTGTGCAGAAGGAAAAATTCCTTGGGAAAGTCAATTTTCAGGCTGACTTGAGAATATATTAACTTGGTTTGTCATGCTGTCTTTCTGATTTTTAGCTGAACTGTTTCTGAATTTATGAACATCAGACAATTTTTTTTGTCATGCATTTCGTTTGACTAAGACCTGCTCCCGGTAAGTGCCAGGGAGACTCAAAACAACCACCTTGTCACTGTTATTCAAAATTGTGCCTTTGAAACTGTTTTGACACTTGGCCAGGCACCCAGGCACTGTGTTTTACAGCCTCAGCCAATCCATTTACATATATGACAAAAGGAGATCTGATAATCAGATCTAGTTGGAAAAATTCCAGGAGAACAACTTTTGCAAATGTTGTGCTCTGGCACATTTCTGCCTGCCTCCGAAGGATCCGCAGCGCCCGAACACTGCTGCTCTGTGGGCAGCGCCTGGCCCAGGACAATAGGCTGTTTGTCATGGGAAGGGAAAGGGATAAAACCCTGGGAGCCACAGCTCGTGGGAGGCTGTGATCTCAGCCCTCAAGGCTCTCTGGAGCAGAGAGCTTGTGAGGGTCATTCCTGAGCATCCTTGACCCCTGTGTATTAAGATATTTGTGGGTTTTTCATGGGAAGTGTCAAAATTGGAATTTCAAAAAAAATTACAGGTTTTGGCATAATTTAAGAAGGGTTTTTTTGTTATTGTCGTCCTTTTAAAAATTCTTTAATAGGGTTTTGGGGGTTGTTTTAGTCCTGGTACTGTGCGTTAGTCTTCCTGGAAGGGCACTGTAGCCAAGAGCTGCTGGTGGGTGTTCCCTGCATCTTGCTGTGAATATACAGTAGCATCTTTGAATACTAAAACTGATAAAAATAGTAATTACAAATAATTAAGACATTTCCTAGGAATTACTGGCTATCCACCTACAGGAGCACAGTAGTGTTGCAAACTTGAATATAGAGAATCCGGGGTCACCAACACAGGAAGGACAGGGACCTTCCTGGACCTTCCTTGTTGGTGCAAGTTCAGAGCAGGGACCAAGGTGAGCAGAGGGATGGAGCAGCTCTGCTGTGAGGAAGGGCTGAGGGAATTGGGATTGTTCAGCCTGGAGAAGAGAAGGCTTTGGGGTGACCTCATGGTGGCCTTGCAGTGCCTGAAGGGAGCCCCCAGGAAAGATGGAAAGACACTCTTGACAGGGCCTGGAGTGACAAGACAAGGGGGAATGGCCTCACACTGACAGAGAGCAGGGTTAGGTTGGATATTAGGAAGAAATTGTTCCCTGTGAGGGTGGTGAGGCCCTGGCACAGGTTGCCCAGAGAAGCTGTGGCTGCCCCATCCCTGGAAGTGTTCCAAGCCAGGTTGGATGTGGCTCTGAGCACACTGGAATAGTGGAAGGTGTCCCTGCCCATGGGAGGGGGATTGGAATGGGATGGGCTTTAAGGTCTCTTCCAACCCAAACATTCTGTGAGTTTATGACCATACAATGTGTATGTGTCCTGCATTTAAGATAAACACCTCTTTCCTGATTTGTCTGACATCTGTAAGCGGATGGAAGGTGGGGTTTTTTAACATCCCTGCCAGGGTGCTAACCTTTTTTTTAACTCTAAGGGTTTTTGGCTCAGCTGAACAGTTGTTCAAATTAATGATCTTTGGAATTAGGGATAAATGTTCTGCTTAACCACAGTGCAGTTGTGGCTCTGTGCTCAGGCTCTCTTACTACTTTTGTCTTCTTTGACACATACTGCTTTGTCTCTCTTTTTTAAAATCCTGATAAAGCTTTAATTGTCCCATTATCCTTCCACATGTTTTGCCCTTTAGCAGGTCTCAGGGATGGAAATATACTTGCTGCAAAGTCAAAGGTGAATCAACTAGGAAAGGTGTATACACATTTTTTCATTTGGGTTTGTTCCATATTTTTTATATGTCATGTGTTTCCTGAAACATTTCATTTATTTATTAAGGGGATATCTTGTTTGTGCTGGTAAGCATAAGAAAAGGTGAAGTAGAATGCTTTCTTTTGCTATTTTTTGAAGAATTTTCACCATAGAAAGGAAAAGGAAAGAAGAGAAGGAATATCCTTGCGTCCTTCTGTCCTTCCATTCTGGTGAAAAGCAGTAGTTCGTAGTGTGCATCCAGCATCCCAGACTCAAAGAGAAGTATACCCCATGTGACAAAAAGAACACCATGGGAACTTCATCTTGTGTCTCAGTGGTGCTAATACATCAAGGTTGTTGTGACCTCTCTCTCAGAGAGCCTAAAAAATAATTCTGTTTATATTTAATGGTAGCTGTTTGTTTGGCTTTCTGAGGCTTTTCCTTCCATCTTGAACTCTGTTTGATTTTATATTTTTCTTTAAGCTGTGTGTCTACCAATATAGAAAAGTTAGAGTATTTCCTTTTTTTATTTATTAATAAATGCTGTTGTGAAAGCTTCGAGGGGTGAGGCTAGATTTAGATAACAGTATGTAGGAGTGGTAACATGAGAGCAATCTTGAATTAGAGCATCAAACCTAAGGGCAAAGACATGGAAAATTCAAATAAGTACCAAGACTTGTCATCTACTCAATTTACTGACTGTTTGATGTGTTTCATATTGCCCCAAGGTAGGATGACATGAAAAACAGCAGAAGGTACTAGCATCTGTAATATCTTCAGCTTGGGACCTGATGTTACTCTCCATGCCTTCCAGTCTGAGCACCTGGTGTGGTGCATAGTGTGAACCCCTTCCTTTCCCAAGCAGTAGATTGATGGAACTGGCATAAGCAGTGTTTCTGAACCTTTTTAGATTTGTGGAAATTACAAGATACAACCTATATTACAATATATCTCTCTCTGTCCCTTCTGCCTGCAGTTTTTGGCAGGGATTCATAGACCCCCATAGGAGTTTTTGTGTCTGTGGCCACAGTCAGGGACCTGGATCAGTGGCAGAAAACCAGAAGAGAGATGTCAGGAAAGAAGAGTGTTTATTGTCTGCTAATTTGATAGTGTTGGGCTGAGAACTTTTTTACTGTAAACTATGCAAGGAGTGATTTTAAGCAGAGAAAACTGAGTAGCTGCTCCTTTCCTGGCTCTCCTTCTTTCAAAGACACTGATCTTGCAGGTCAAATGCTACTACCTGGAGTTTTATTGTTATTCATGTGCAGTATGTACACCTAACAAATCCACTTGCTGGACATGATAAGAATTTAACTGTTTTTGTTGCCTGTCCTCTCTGCCCATCAGCAGGAAGGGAGAAGGAGTGGGGGCTGTTTAACTTGAGAGAGAAACTAAGTTCCTTTTCCATAGTAGCTGGAAAGATGAAAACTAAAAAGCAGCCAGACAGGGACAGCTGCAGGCATTCGCTCAATGCTGTTTAAAGATGTTTCACAGAAATACCATGGAAGAGTAGGAAGCTTAATTAGAAGTTCTTAACAAGTTCTTAACAAGTCATAAATCTTTCTTAAAAATAACTCTTAATGTGGCTTCCTAGAAGCATTTTGAAGTATCTGAAAAATGGCAGGAATCCTGCTGTGATTGGCTTCTCATGTAATGCCACATTTTCCATAAATGAGATCTACAGAAAGTTTTTCCATTGCTTCCCCCTCTGCTCTAATACCTTAAAATAAGCAGAAGATTACATATTCTAGATTGGTAGCTTGTGCCTCTTTTAAAGTTTTTGAATAGCAAATATTAAAACAGATTTTTCTTTTCTATGCATGTTTTCCTACTAGCAAAAGAAGATTACAAATACATGCATGATATATGGAGGTATGCTTCTTGTACTTTTTCCCCAGGTAGCTTATTATAAAAGCTCATGAGATCCTGTGCCACACTGGGTGTGTCAGATAGGTACACATAATTAATTACAAAACTGCCACACATATATTATTGTTCCTGGCATACTGTGTTGAGTAGAGCTAATTGGAACATATTTTCTTCCAGATATGCATACTTTTACTGTCAAAACTTCCTTCCTTCCAGGTACTGCTTTAAACAGTTGGGCTTTTTCGGTGAAGAACAGTTTCGTTGCTTTATGTTGGTGCAGACTTAAATGAGGTGTTCTGGGCCCATGGCTGCAATTTAGTGATGTGAATTGGAAAACAGGGTTTTCTGTGACTTTCTGAAATAGATTGATAGAATGAAAAACACTGTTTCTCTCATAAAATTGAGGTTGTTGTTTTCTGCCAGCCATGATGTCACCTCCTTGTTTTTTAGATTTGTATGGATTCTTAGACTGAGAATTGCAGCTTTTCATCCCTGGAAGAGAGAGTTTCTCTCCTATAAATGTACCTATAAAGAAATTGCAGTCTTAAATCACACAAAGGAAATTACCTGATTCACAGTTATCTCCATTTGTTAGGCACTGAAGCCCAAATGTCTACAGAATACCAACCTGTAGGAATACCAAGGGGAACTTCTTAAATCACTGAAAAAATTAGCAGCACCAAAGTTGGAACTGTAAGTTGTTTCTCTTTCTTCCAAGAAAGAGCTACAAGTTAAAGGTCCTCACTGGGAAAAAGCTTTTATGTTTAATGACCATTGTGTGCACTTAGTTGACATTTTTCCTGTTCGTTTTTGGTTTGGTTTTTTTGGGTTTTTTTTGTTTGTTTGTTTGTTTTTTTGTTTTGTTTTGTCCTTTTTTTCTTAAAATATTGGTAGATATGTGTTAGTATAAAATCTCTGCCTGCCAACTCTCTTTCTTCTTCCTTTCCAACCTGATCAATCTGGTAGTAAGACTCTTATTAAAAATTAAGTTTGTAGGGGCTGTGAAGTGGCAAGGGCTGTGCATCTTGTATCAGATATTTGTAATATATTCTTCCACCCCTTTTTTTTTCCCTCCTGATGTCAGGCAACAGCAATAACAAACCCTTCATAATAACCCCTTCATCCTGTCATCCTCCTCCCTTCCATAGGAATCACTGGTTGCTATGCATGGTTTTAGCACTCTGTTTCCTTATCAGCTGCTATCATCACAGCCATTATATCAGCCTCAAAATGGTAGTCTGCATCTTTGATGTTGTACTGGTTGCTTACATTTTCCGTGACACAGTGCCTTTCTTTTGCCAAGTGTATTCTGGAGTACAATAGAGCTTGCTAGAATAGGTGAAGGTAACAGGTGTTCCTGGAGGCAAGAGCCCCAAGGCAGCTCTTGAATAGGAACCACAATCCTTGTATGATGCAGGGGTTTGTTATCCTGCTTTTCATGAAGAGAGAAAGTGAGCTAGATGTAGCTGTCACAAAGAAACTGCTCATCCTTGCACACCAGCAAGACAAGGACGTCTTCACTGGGCAGTGCACTATAAACTACATTACAAAGATGCTGATGCATGGATTCAGTCCACCTTGGGATTGCTTGGAAAAAAAAATGCCTTTCTGTCTATCCACAGTCTGTGGGTGCAGCAGCACACACCCATGATAAGGCAAAGTTCCTAGCATAATTTGGGGCACTTGTGAAACACTGGAGGATGTAACAAATACTGCAAGATAGGTGCAGACCAAACAAGTTACATGAACTGCAGGTGAGCTCTGGAGTACTCCCTGTGCCTCTCTGGGACTTTTGAGGGCAGTGTCACAATCATTCCCTTGCTCATGTAATGTGAAGGGTTCAGCAGGGTTTGTGTTGAAGGTGTGATGGCATGGAGAAGCAATGCAACCACAAACCTGCTTCCAGCAGCCCCTTTTTCCTGCAGCCTTCTGGGGAAATGCTGCTCTTGTTACCAAATCTAGATTGTGGAGTCCTGGATGCCAAGTGAGAAAAACACTATTGGGAGAGCTGTGTTATTCTGAGGGTCCCTAGCCAGCCATGTGCTTTGCTCAGCAGATGCTTCCCAGATGTTGGATACGGAATCATAGAATTACAGAATGGTTAAATGGTTAAATGACCTTAAAGATCATCTTGTTCCAATCCCCTGCCATGGGCAGGGGCACATTCCACTAGACCAGATTCTCCAAGCCTCATAAACTTGGCCTTGAACATTTCCAGGGATGGGGCAGCCTCAGCTTCTCTTGACAACCTGTTCCAGGGCCTCACCACCTTCACAGGGAAGAATTTTTTCTTAATATCCAATCTAAACCTTCTCTCTGTCAGTGTGAAGCCATTCCCCCTTGTCCTGTCACTCCAGGCCCTTGACAAAAGTCTCTCTGCATCTTTCCTGTGGCCTTCTTCAGGTACCAGAAGGCTTCAGTGAGGTCACCCCAAAGCCTTCCCTTCTTCAGGCTGAACAATCCCAATTCTCCCAGCCTTTCCTTGTAGCAGGCTAAGAGAATTTGAATGATATAACAATTGGGAGGCGATAGTTCACCTTTTAACAGCCCTGTCAGTGAAAAATGCATGAAAAATTAGTTTCTTCTGTGGTGTGTGCAGTCATGGGCTGCAGTGTAAAAGGCAAAGTGAGTGTCTGTAGATAGGTACCTGTAACACTTCATCTTGTTCCAGTGGAGGAGAGTCTTGTCCATCTTTTCTCTGATTACTTATGTCCAGCAGGAAATGTCACTGAGTCTGTATTAATAATACTTAAGAATCATATTCTTGGAGTCAAGAGGTTTTTTCACATTATTACTAAAATTGTTGCATCTTTGGAGTCTCTGTGGTCTTAACCTAGAGTTGAAGGCACATATGTAAAATAAGCTTGCTATTCCAAGGAGCTAAAACAGCAGAAGCAATAGTATAGTTTCTAAATTTTCCATTGGTTAAAGGAATGTTTAATGAACCTAGGAGATACAGAAAGGGAGACTCCTGCTCTTGGTTGCGTTTTGCAAGGATTGCAGATAATAGTGCATCTATGGAGTGTCCTCCACCTTGCTACACCACAACACATGCACTGGCAGGTAAGAAAAGCCTGCAGATTAATGAAGAGGCTGCATTCCTTTGTGGATCAGGAGGGGGAAGCTAGAGCCTGAGCAGCTACTCCACGTTTTGATTTTTCACACCCATCTGGTGAGGAGGAGGAGGGAGCACGTTGTAACTCAGGTGTGGATGGCTGGAAACATTTCTATCCCTCATTCTGGGCCAGCTTCCCCAGTTCTGCTCCTAAATTTTGTCTGTGTGTGCAGGTGGGAGCTGGGCAGAACAAAAAGAAGCTCCTTCTACAAATTCTCTTTCTCTTTTCCTTTCCTAAGCAAGGATTAGTTGGTTTTTTACAGTATTTTGAAACATAAAAGAAAACAAACCATCTCTGGACAGATTGCACAGGTTAAGGTGCAGTGGGTGGATAAGGAATTTTGCCAATAGAATTTAGTACTACCTCTGAAAAATCAGAGAGGAAAAATCACTGGCCTATGAATTTGAGGAGGAAAACTCTTCTGGTTAAAATGTCCAGGTTGTCAGCCTGCCTTGCCCCAAGTGATAAACCAAAGTGATAATGCATAAAGCAAAACTCTTTTACTTGTTAAATTTTGAAATAAAATAATTACAGTTCTCTATCCTTTTGAAAACTCACTTATCACCCTGGAGTAGTAAACCTGACATATAATTAAGATAGTTTTGAGAATATCTGCTCATTGTACAGAGATTGCAGCGACGATTTAGGTGCTTGTCTGTCTTGGCTTTGCAAGTGAGAATGTGATTCTCTGAGATCTTCTCTGGTTTGCTTCTCAATTTCTGCTTAAGTAGCAGATACCAAGTCTTGTGGGAGCATCAGGTGTTGGGCTGCCTTCCTTCCACACCAGGACAATGCCGTGGCTGCTCTACTAAACACATTTGCCCAGGTTTTGCATTAAATCAAGCCTGTAGACTTGACTCATCCCAGCAGGTAATAAGGAACATCGGTTCTATTCTTTGGTCAGTCCTGGAAAAATTCTCCTCACCTTGGGAGAACTTACTATATCGCCAGCCAGCTGCTTTTGAAACAGTCCTAAGCCTCAGGGCTGGAAACACGTTTGTCAGCCAGCTGGGAATTGGAGCATATGTCTCACTTCCTGCACCTCAGTGATGTTTCATTACAGAGTGCATCACAGATGTCTTTCTGCTCCTACACTCTCTTTTCTTGCAAATCTTCTTCATCTCCCTCTCACTTTTACTTGGGATTCCTCCTGCTCTGTGGTCAGGAGAGCGCTGGTTCCTGTTAAAGGAAGCAATCTGGGAAGTAGGTCCTAGGTCAGTTTTTGTGAAGTATCAGCTTACAATGAGTACAAAGCACTTTAATCTCTGTAGGCAAAACCAGATCGTATCCAACTAGGTTAGACATAATAGCTGAGATACCTGTTTTGAGGTGGATCAAGTTGGGGAGAGCCCTCAGGATGAGAGCTGACCTATAATGACAAACTTTACTGCCTCTATCACTGTGCCCTTGATAAGACAGTAAATAGACATTATCTTAGGCTTAACACAGTAACACTGCTCACACTGCTGCCAACTGGAATGCAGCCTTTAGGATGGGAAAATTCCCCCTAAATACATATTCCAGAAATGAAAAAACCATCTACCTTTCATTTTTTTATGAGAAAATCACCAAAATTCTAATAGATTTATCTAAAAATGTCATAAACTTGGAAAAATGACAGGTTTTCAAAAATCCTTCAAATAACAACACTAAGTAAAACTCAGTTGTTTGGCAATTTCTTGTAATATTAATCCTATGGATTTGATCTTTTCTCCCGTTTCCATTTCTCCTAACCAAGCTGCATTTATTCTCCTTGGGAGGAGCTTATGTTGCTGTCCTATTGCCACGGTACCCATGTGGAAAGACTTCTGATAGGCAGAATTTACTCCTGTAGTCACACATTCTTCCTCATCAGAACATTGTTTTGATGCCTTAGATTTTATATTTTTCCAAATCCTGTACTGCTAGTGTAACTCTGAAGTTCCTTGTAGCTCGTTAGCTGCCGCTCTCCTTTGCTAAGATAGACAAAACAAAGCCTCTCCAGCTCGCTCTCCAAAGACACCCAGACCATCCTAGGCCCAAAAGTGTAAACCTTCATCTTGGGGAGGAAGGTCAAGCTTGGGGAAATTACATCATTAGCTAAAGTTTTAATTGGTGAATTTATGCTGATATGCAAATGGACCAAGCCTATAAAGGTGTGAAGCACTCGTGACCTGTCGTCCATCTTGGGATCCACTGAGGCAGGAGCCTCTGGACCCCCAGGGTGTAACCTTTGAAGGCCTTTCAAATAAATACCTCCTTTATTCCCTTATTCCTGTCTAGTCTCTGTTTTTAGGTAGCCAGATAAAAGACCAGTCTGATTCAAATAAAGTTGTGACAAAGCAAAAAGAAGTTTTGTTATTTAAACTTTCTCTGAATTGCTGACAGAATCTGTTCTGACAATGCAAAGAGGGGGAAACACCTATCGCTCACCCCTTACTGGCTTGGCAAGTTCCTGGCAGAACCTGACAAGTTTTGGGATGGTTTTTTGGTATGTGTTAGTGGGGGTTTTTTAGCTGTCTGTACAGAACTCTGCTCTTTGGTGTTGCTGGTAAATAGGGCGAGGTGACAACAGGTAAGTACAGAAAATGGCAGAGGCATGAATGCTGATTTGAAACCTTCATCCTATAACAGCTTCATCTAGTCAAAATATGGTTTGACTAATTAAAAATAAAGTCTTCCTGTTGAGGAATTGTCTCCCTATTGCAAAGGCCTATTTCCCTGAATGTAAAATGTTCAAGATAGGAAGGTACTGCCCACGGCTCTTAAATCTTTTGCAGCCCTAAACGTTGCAGATATTCACATTTGTGTTCTCTCTTTCAAATCACATCTCTTTGTTTGCCACCCGGGGTTCTTCACACACATCCAAAATGACTCTGCTGACATTCAAATCCACTGCTCTGCTTGACTTGGGGCAAGCAGCAGGATGAGTTTGCTCCAAGCCTATTACTTTTGCTGGCTGAGGTGCTGCCTTTCCCTTGCTCAAGGAGATGGCTGTTAGGGGGGATGCTAAAAAAAAAAAAAGAGGGCCAAGAACTTTTGTTAGCTAAGGGCACATCTGTGCTGCACCTTGGTCTGGCAGCACCGTGGCACGGTGTAAGCTGAGAGCTTCAGATGAGCGTCCAAAGTGTCAGCTGGCACGTGGGTTAAATGAGCAGTGTTAATTAATTGAGGAGCAGCGCTGTCTGGAGCAGATTTTAGCACTCCTGGTGCTGGAAGCAGCTTGATCACAGCTAGACCAGGTTATCCCTGCAGTCCTCTGCTGCTTCAGGGTCATTTCAGGACGTTCTCCCCTTGGCTGTTGGTTTGGATGCTACAAATGAAAGGGTTTGGTAAATACGTCTCTTATCTGTTTTGCTTTGGTGAGTGTATCGTGTCTTTAGAGCACTGACAGTGTTGGGATTGCCTTCAGGCATGTTTGTTGTGTTGTGGGAAGAAGGGATTGTATTTTCGCATTGGTTTGTTGTTTTCTTACACTGGTGTTTTGTCTTTTTATTAGTGAAAACAAAGGGTCTGGTTTTTGTGTGTGACAAAAGAGCATTGTGTGAAGAGTACTATTAAGGATGGTAGTTGCAGAATGATGTGTGCTTGTCTCATATTATTGTTTTGAAAACAAACATGCCCCTCCTCTCTAGCTGCACTCTGCTGATTCAGTTGAAGAAGCAAGGTTTCATCTCTTTGTTCTTTTCTTCCTATAATCTAGAAATACTTTAGAATATTCATTGTTCACTGCCAGAGAGCTTTGTGCTTTCCTTCTTAGCTGTGCAGTCACCCAGGGCTCCTGGGTGCTTCCTGCTACTTTGGCTCCACACCCCACCACGTTTTGAGCTGAAGCAGGTAAAAAGAGCCTAATAGCTGTGAGGGAAGGAGGAAGGTTACTCAGAGGAGGCAGGAATGCCAGCATCAAGGGGACAGATTGAATTAATTTGTATTTTTGTGAAAGATTTTAAAACTGGCCAGTGACCCAGTGGTCGACAGGATGGTCACTCCCATGCAGGGACACAGGACTTGCCTTACCGTGCTCTGGGAGAGACTGGAGAGATTCACTGCAGAGAATGGCAGCAATTCAGTCATTTTTGGTGACATCAGATTTCTGAAGAGCACAGCTGGTGCTCAGCAAAACAAGTGTGTCCTCTGACAGGAAGAGTCGAAGACGTGCACAGAGGGAAGGACACTGTCCCCTGGACCAAGGGGGGAGATGAAGGTGTTACCCTCCTTCTCTTGATGAAGAGAAGGAGGTAATACCTTCCATACCACATAAGCTGTCTTGGGCAACAAAGATTTCAGTTCCTCTCCCAATTAGATGACTGTTGCAATTGAAAACAGGCAAATCCATACCTTTTTTGTCCAGGCTGTTCTGAAAAAATGAGGAGGTGTTTCTGATGCCTTAGGTTTTAACTTTTATGTTTTTCAAATCCTGTACTGCTAGTGGAACTCTGAAGTTTCCTGTAGTGCTGTTCTCTTATACTAAGACATAACAAAGCCTCTCCCCCTCCCTCTCCAAGGACACCTAGACCCTCCTAGGCCCAACAACTGCAAACCTTCATCTTGGGGAGAGGGGGGCAAGCCTGGGGAAATTCCATCCTTGGCTGGGTTCTGCTTGGTGAATTGATGCTGATATCAAAGTGGGAAGAACTCATGACCTGTCATCCATTTTTGGGATCCACTGAGCCTAGAGCCTCTGGAGCCCAAAGTGTACATCTGAAGGCCTTTCAAATGAATGCCACCTTTATTCCTTTATTCCTGTCTGTTTCTAGGTAGCCATTTAAGGTATCAGTGATAGGATGGTCAGGTGGCTTGGAGGTATGGCCTGAATCCTTGGTTCTGCTGGAAGGAGCAGTCCCTTCACCTGGCACTGGAGCCAGGATTTTTGAGGTTTTGTGTATTTTACCATCTGTTAATCTCGGGAGGGGACCGGGAAAGAAAGCATCGCTAATATTTGCAGTTACAGTTGAGAATTGTCCACGAGTGGCTGTAAGATAACAATTTTCCTTTATGAACTTCCTGGTCATTTGCAGCATTGGCAGCAGGTGGTGGATGGCAGTGTAGCTGTTAGGGCAGCCAGATAGATGAACAAATTTGGAAAGCTGCCCTGCCTGAACAGATGTACCTTTGCACAAACAAGTTTGGCAAGATCCTCTGATTGGCGAGTACAACCAAATCACTGTGTTTAATGGCTCTGAATTTCATGTCAGAAGAATGAATAATTTTGAGAATGGAAAACTTCATAAAGTTACCTTTACCGTTGTTCTAATTTAATCAATTAGAAATGATTACTATGAAATAATTAAAAGTGACAGGCCTGTCATAGGATTTTATCCTTTTTCTATCCCTCTCTAGACACAGCAAGAAGATTATTTTAATGAAGTAATGAGTATTTTACTCTGTAGTGATGTTTGAAATAGAAAAGTTCAATGAAAGATTGAGACTATATGCTCAAGTGAAATTGAAATGATAAATATTGCACCATTATGATATTGCCTTTTCCTGGTCTTAAAATTATAACCAAAACGTGGTTTATGGAGAAAAGGTTTTTTTTGCCTCAGTATTTATTTAAGGATTCTTGGGTGCAGCACTTTGTCCAGGTGGAATGTCCCGAAATGCACACACCACCCCCCTCACACACTGAAATACACACAATTATAGGCCTTGCAAATTAGTGTATCTATCGAAGATTCCTCAGTGAGAGGCTCAAGTGAGCCCCTTGTTCTGAGGAACCTTCCCCCTGGGTGCATGGGCCTATCTTAGCTTAAAGAATGTGTTATGGAGAGGACCTTGGTGTCCTTCTGGACTTCAGAATGTTTGGTCTTCTGGTTTAGCAGTGCAGTGGGTCTCAGCTAAGTTGTCAGACTTGGAAAGTTACAAGTATGTAGGCTAAAAGCATTAATAATACATAAAACCATATAAAAGGGTATATAAGAGGGGTATAAAAGAAAAGGCAAAAAATCATCCTGGCATCAATGAAAGTCAGTTTTTAAGCTTTCCAACATTTGAAGTATTTCTTTAAAGGCTGACTTTTTTTTGGTCTCTGAAAGTAGTTGTAAAGTCAGTATTTCACTAGCTTGAACGTGCTGCTGCCACCTGAACCTTTGCAGTGAATTCTGACTCCAGCTGTCATCCCCTGCATCCCACGGGTGTCTGCATGTGGGTGTAACCTCTGCTGATGTGCCTGTGTATTGCTGTCTTTGAATGTGCTTGCTAAACACCTGGCCTGTGGAGGAGTTCCTTTGTTTTCTTAGGGATGAGCACAGAACTTAGTAATTTCTGTTACTGTCTTTAGTAGATGCTAAGCTTGAGAGCAGAGGAGCAAGGTCCAAAGGATATACTGAAGGATTAAATATTTATATTGTATCAGGGTTTTCAGAGAGCTCCCTACTTAACTGTTCCCGTATAAAACAATAAACGAACCTGGCTTTAAAGGAAAAATGTTCCCTTAACACTGCCAAAAGATTAAACCCAGGATTTTTAGTATATACTTGGTGACAGAGAAAAAGCCTGGTTCCTCTATATGTAAAGACAGTCTGAGGCTTTTACAGGTTCTGCCAGTGGTTATACAGAATATTCTGTTTCTAACTAGATGCTCTTCTGACTTGGGAATTAGAAGAACTGTCACTAGGCTTGGATTAGTTGGACCGATTGACTAGGAAGTGTTCCTAGGCCTGCCTGTAGCTTAGCTCTGGGTGGAGTTTGGTGCCTCCAGAGCAGCTTCCCTGACAGTGAAAGTCAGGCTTTTCAACCTTCTGGAGTTTCCAGGTGAATGCTGTTAAACACTCTCATTTTCTCTCTGTTATGTGTCTCCCCAGCATGTATCCTGTGTTCCTCATCCATCCATGCTTCCTTTCCCCTCCCTGCCTTAATGCAGTATCAGTGCTTGATTCTGCACAGTGCAGCAAGCTTCCTTTCCAACGCTCAGCCAAATTCATCCCATCATCCCTCACTGAAGAGAGAGGCAGCCTAAGAACAGATTTGATGCTGCGTGAGTGCTTTGAAGGAAACATCACTCTGATGTCACTGTGCTTTAATATTACTTTTATGACTTACAGATTTTCCTTTTGCCACTCTTTAAGTTGAATGAAATCTATCTGAGAAACCAGTTCTCTGGGAGTAGCAACAGCCAAGAAGCTGCAGATAAGGGGTTTTTTGGATGGCTTTAAGAGTGCCTAGTTAACTAGGACAGGTGAGAAAGTCCTGTTTCAGATTATAATGATGAAGTGTAGGTTGCACTTTAGCAGCGATTTCTGTTGTTACCTTTTTTAAGTAACTGTGGTTTTGGAGAAAGAATGGTTTGGACAAACCAGTTCGCAGTGTGTGCAGCTGCACTGGCAATTTTGGCTGTTTCAGTTTTGGAATTGGAAGAAGGAGATTACACAAGTTTCAGCCTCTGCAGCTGCAGAATTGTCATACCTAATAGCAGAAAGTCATGAGTCATATTATCACCCTGTTCCGTTGTCCTGCCTCCAAAGAGATCTAACATGCTTAGAAGCTGGGGGCTAATGACGTCCTTTGAGCTTCTAAGTTTGCAGGACAGGCTCTTTAACTGGTCATTCTGGTACAATTAGAAAATCAGTATTTCAAGTGCACAGAAAAATGCCTTATTTTTTTCTGAAGACTCCTCAGAGTTCAGTGCTTTTACTTGTCCTCCCTTAACCCAAGAGCTGCTTTTAGCCCTCAGCAAGCTCTGACTGCACTCTCGTAGTCACCCTCTTTTCCTCTCCTCTCCTCTTGCCATGTGGCCTTCTGAACACTCTGTTCACACTTCCCTGGAGGACACAGCTGGTGTGTTAAACTGTCTGCTCGGTTAACAATGCCTTGTCCTCTGCTTCTCCAGATTTGTTCTTCCTTCAGTTTTATCTGGAATCCCTCCTTAGAACCATAGAATTGTACAATGTCTGGAGTTGGAAGGGACCCACAAGGATCATCCAGTCCACCTCCTCTCCCTGCACAGACACCCAGCAATCCCACCCTATGCATCCCTGAGAGCATTGTCCAAACACTCCTGGATCTCTGGCAGCCTCGGGGCCTTGCCATTCCCTGGGGAGCCTGGTCAGTGCCCCAGCACCCTCTGGGGGAAGAAGCTTTCCCTGATACCCAACCTAACCCTCCCCTGACACAGCTCCAGCCTGCAGGATGCAGTCTGATTTTATTAATTGCCATAACAACTTTACACAACAATTGCTCAGCATCTTCAGCAACTCCATCAGCTGTTTTCAGTTTCTCTATTTGAGCAGCTAAGAACAAGGTTTTTCTCATAGCTGGGCAGCAACTAAAATTGTTTTGCATATGGTTTGCTAGAAGTTTCTTGCTTTACAGTGTTCTTCTTATGTCATAGGGAATGCATCCAATCCCAGGTGCCTGCACATTCCAGGCTGAATTACTAGGCATTGAGTACACTGTAGAAGAATGAAATCCACCAGAGCAGATCTTTTCTGCTCCTTTTTTCCCCATGTGATTTCTAACTGTCTCCTTTGATCAGATTCCTTATTCTTTTATTAGATTAAGAAATCTAAATTAAATACAACACTCTTTCTCTACCTTACAATGATGCAGTGAGCTGGAAACTGCTATGTATGGCTTGGATTAGAAAAGAATAATATGTGGGAGAAATTAGTAAAAATCATAAAGCTTTTTTGGATTTGACTTTGTGAAAGGTTGCCCAGACAGAGTGCAATGACTAGAAATAGAACCCAGTTGTTGTTGGGTCTAGTCTACCAGAGGCCATTCTTGAACCAAAAGCCCTATCATGAAGTTAAATTAATTATTACAGTGCATATTGTAATAAATACTGCCAGCTGTCTTGCACCTTTAACAGATGGACATACTGTCCCTTATTCCTTAACTGTGCTTTTATGTGGGAAAGTCAGAGGGTGAAAATCAAAAGCTGCAGCAAAGATGCATTTTGTACATTTAAAAGTAAATTAATTCAAATCAAAGCTCTTCAGGCAGCTATATTAGGGTACCATTTCTCTGCAGTCTTTTACAGAGAGTCCAAGAATTTTGAGTTTTAGCTATGCAGGTTTCCCATTTTACAGAGCTTTTAAATACTGCGTGTTTTCTGGTTTGACTTCATGAAGAAAAGTAAAAAAGGTCAGGTCAGGCAGATGACCCAGGAAGCAGCATTGCCTTGGAAGTCCTTTACAGCTGCCTCTGGGAATGCTCCAGGGAAGCAGCAGTTCCTCTATATTTATTTTAAAAGTGAAATATTTCAGAGCTAAGGGAAAAAGCACTCAGGGGAGAAGGAAAAAGATCTGCAGAAAAGGAGAAAAAAGCCTATAGCAGCACAAGTGTGATGGAAAGACAAAGAATGATCAAGATGAGTAATAAATATTTCACAAAACAAAGACAAAATTTATTTTTATTTATCTTTTGGTGGTCAGGAAAATATTTTCCCTAAAGAACTTCTCAAAACACCCTCTCAAAAACCAATTTGCTGTTCAATACCTTTTTGCTTTTGTTTTGTTGACACACCAGAATATCTTCAATTAAACATAGTCTTTTATTTATGTGGTATATATTTGAAACTCTCATTCATCTCTAATAATTTCTCTGCTCTAGGTGCTGATTTATTGCTTACTTTGTGTACTCTTTCACTTTTTGGCCCTTTTGGGGCTAGTGTCAGGAACAGTAAAGTAATATTATGTAGCCACGCTGCTCTTGCATATGAGACCTCAAAGTTAAGGACCAAATACTTCTTGCTCCTCATATTTTCACTGGGCAGAGAGAGGAGTGTCCAAAAAGGAGAATCAGAGTCTCTCTGACAAAACAGTTTCCATTGGGGTTTTTTTGCTGTCTTTTTTTCTTTTTTTTTTTT
>VZTN01019847.1:186033-311955 GCA_013400515.1 Erpornis zantholeuca | reverse complement strand
TTTTTTTTTTTTTTGTATTTTGGGCTGTGCCCAGTTCTGACCTTGAGTGACAGCAGCAGCCAGAAGGGAGAGTATTTGGCTGTGGATGGGAAAGAGTCACAGCTCATGCTGGCTTCCCTCAGAAACCTTCATGGAAATATAACCAGAGCAGTAAGATTACATTTGGGCTTTTCATTCTGATAAAACAACACTTCAGAAAGATGTAAAATTCTGTTCACAGGCTGTGGCTTCCAGAGAGCAGAGGCAAAACCTTTTTTTCTGAATCAGTCTCCCTGCTCGGACACTCCCTGGTTTTAGTCATTCAGTAGCTATTTGGAGGCTTTCCCAAAGCTGGAAAGATAAAAATATTTGGTTTTGATTGTCATTAAGCAGGCAGTGTTCCCTTGATGAAAAGGAATTGTTTTCTGGGAAGCAGGTTGAGGGAGGAGACTGAGACATCTCAGGAAATGTAGAATAAATAATTATTGGGCTCCATGGTAATCTGTTGTTCAAAACCAGGAATTGTCATACTAAGAATTTAGATGTTTGTTATTTGTACACTAAAAAACCCACTATACAGAAGTTGCATAACTCCATGAAACTCAGTGGTTTTGTAAGTATTTTTATTTCTTTCTGGATAGAGTTCTTTATTTAGCTTGGAAAAATTAGCTATGTGGAAAATTTAGCTGTATTTATGTCTGTCTATAATGTCTTAAGTTGTTTTTGCCTAAGCTACACGATGATTTGTGTTGAGTTTTGGTTTATTTTTTTAGTCATCTTCATTAGTGCTAATGAAGGCTGTTTTTAAGGCCTCTATTTGGGGATATTTGCCAGAGGCCAGCATACCATTTAAAACTGAGTGCCAGCCTTGCAAAGAAACTAGACTTCAGCTCCCCTTTTCTCTTTTTTGTGTTTGTTTTGTTCTTCCTTGTCTTTTCTGAAGGAAAAATGCTATGAAATATGGTTAAAATCAGAGCAATATGAAACACAGAATTAGAGAAATACAGAATAGTTCATCTTCCACCTCTGGAAGTTCTTTCTTCTTGCCCATCCTGAAGATGGTCTCAATTTGCCTTTTATCGTCTGTGGGTCTGTTCTCAGTCTCCATGGCATTCCCAAAGTACCAGATTGTTTACTTCCAGTGACATCAGCAAATTCATTCAGGCCCCTTGCATGCTTCCCATCCACTGCCACACTCCATCTTCCTGTACCAGGGGTAACACTTTGCTCCCTCAGATTCTGCTATGAGATACAGGCACCTGAGAGGTCTTGAGCACAGACTTGCAAATTTATTTTTTCTACACAGATGCAGCAGAAATTAAAGACAATTTCCTCTACTGAAGTTACAGTTTCTATCCAAATACCTGTGGATGAACATCAGGACTTAGGTAATTCAGCAAGAAAAAAAAGAACTAACTGATAGAGCCCTGTTTTTCTCACATTCCGTGCATCAGTGTTTGGGATTTTTGCAAATAATTACTTATTTCCCTCAAACTGGGCAAAACCAGCTCTTCTTTCATCAGATATTTTCAAAGGTTTCATTATACCTGGAGTATGATACCTCATTTACCCCAGTGCATAAACAAAGGGAAGGAGAAGGCAAAGCGGAGAAAAACCAAAAGTATTATAATTAGAAAAAGATGACCTCTTTCAAGTACTTTCTCATGCTATATAAAAAATATGCAATTTAAAATACTCTATTTTAAATATAGACACTTCCATGCGGAGTTATCTAAAGCAGCTTGAAAAATTGAGAGTTTCATTTGACCTTTAAGTTGCAGGAAACCTGAAGTGGTTTTAAAAAGCTTGTTCAGGTTTGGTTGGTTGGTTTGGGTTTTTTTTACTTCCCAAGACGAAGGCTTTTACCTTAATCTCTCTTTGCAGTTCTGACTACTTTTCCTTCTGTGATTGTGCTGTGCCAGGAGAGTGCAGTGCCTGGAGCATGTCCTGCTCTAGGATTCTCCAGCCTCTGTAACCAGGGATGCCCAACTCTGATGGAATGAGCAGTGGATTTTATGAGCAACCTAAAACAATTTTTACTTTCTACCCAGGCACTCCAGAGAAATTAAGGGTTCACAGAGGGTAATAAAATGAAGTGCACCTTTGTGGCATGATGGCGAGAAAGAGGGAGGAGGAGGGCTGAGAAAAAGGCAGATGCTGCTCCGTGGTGAACAGGCAGGAGAAGCCCCCGAGCTGGTGAAACGTGAAATGAAGATGAACCCAAGTAAGTTTCATGTGTTTAGGCAAAGGCATTGTGATGCTTCCCTGTGAGGGAGAGTTGTAGTTCTCTGCCTCATCTATCTCTGAGAACAGTCAGCAAATCAGAGAGAGTTTTTAAAGAGCAGCTTAAACAAAAAGATTTGACTGGGAAAGATATATGAGGAACGGTTTAATAGTAGAAGACATAGCAAGCACTGATTGAGAAGAAATGAGGAGGAGGAATAAAGAGCTGATTTAAAACTTGGTGTTTCCTTCCCTCAGGGAATTCTCCTAACTTCAGCATTTATCTTTATGTTGGACAGGAAAAAAGGAAAATAAAATTCTAATTTCTGTATGGGAATGGAGTGTTTTGAAAAAATCCTGGTTTTCAAAAGGATGGTGTGGGGATATTTTTAAAGACCAATTTGACATTTTGTCTTCTCCCACCACTTTTAATGAGTCCTGGGAATGGCAAGTCAGAGATCTCTTCATTGATCTCTGTGGGCTGGGGTCACTGACCAAGCATTTTGCCCTGGTGAGTGGTATTGATACACCTCCTGCTCTGCATCCAGAGAGCTCTGGCAGAGTGGAGGTCACAGCACATGCCAGGATTTTGCCAGGATTTTGCATGAGAGTGTCTCTGTTGGGAGGTAGAGCCTGTTGAGAGGCACAACTGCTAGTGATAATGGATTGTAGGTTGTGACAAGGGGGAACATTTTCATGTTGTGTGTAAGCAATGGAGGAAGGTGGTATGTGCTCTCAAAGGAAAACCATGATACATGCAGTGTTCTAGGTAGAAAAGGGAAAGTAAAATACATCGTTTATGGAAGCTTACTGAGATGACAAGTAGGTTTTATAATAAGAGAGAAAAGCAGGACAATTATGCAACCCTTTATAAAGTTCATGTTTAATTCAGCTTTGCCATGATCTCCAGAGCAGCAGGTGTGGTTCATGCATTGTAGATGGCTCTACAACAGCCATCAGCTGTAACTCTGATGAGAAGTAACACAGAAGCAACAAATACTTCTGTGAAAGGGGCATTTATTCATGTGGAGTAGGATTTAATTGGGATGCTCTTTATGTAATTTTTTAGGGAGAAAAGGCCTCCATAGGAGCTCACATGAATTTCTCTCTTCATTGAGAGTCTCTAAAACACCTTCCCTAGGAGTCACAATAATGGGGAAAAGCCCAATTAGCTTATTTGAGGTGTCATGCTACAAAGATAATCAAACTGCTACTTGATTAGTTTTTAGCCTGTGGGCTAAAGTGACTCCTGCAAGGGAAATGGAAGTTACAGTGGATAGGGAATGCTGAAGTGCAGGTAGCTCGGGACTGTTCCCTTGATCCACAGCTGTGTTCGGGTGGTCTAGCATTCCAGCAGATCTCGGAAGCCTCATTGGAAACAAGGGCCCTTTCCTGGGTCTCGGAGCGAGGAGGGTCCCGGTGCAGATACCAACAGGCAGGAGACACAGGGTAGAGATCACTGATCTTTCTTTTCAAGGTGTTTCATGCCCTTCTCTCCCACCTCCCTCCCTACAAAAATGCCCCAGGAGTCCAGGGAGGCTGGTTTCAGTAGGAGGTTAGAAGCTGCTCAGTCTGTTTGCGTAGGATTGTGGTTTAAGGTCCTTATAGTAACAGCAGCAAACTCTTCTCTTATATCTTGACTATGTCAATATTGTCCTTTGCAAGTGGGGGGGCAAGTTGCATGAGTAAAACATACATCTTTTCACTTGGACTTTACAGTGCTTTTCAAAGAAATGTGTTGGATACAGCTGAGATAAGTCTATTCTCTATGGGGAGAGAAAGTAATTTTTATTTTTATCCTGTGTTTCTTCTGCTTTCTTGCTGAACTGAATGATTTTGCTCTATGATAGGGCACAGGGAAGACTTAGAGCCTGAGATCTGTTTGCTCTGATATGTGGAGAGCATGAAAGCATCAAATTAGGCTATTTCAATGAATAAAGGGGCTGTTTTTCCTAGGCATTAGGAAAGCAGTGTCAAATAGTCTTAATAGATTATATTGTGTGCGCAGTAGTTCTGCTCTTACAGGCTGAAACTTGAGCTCTGCTGGAGTTGTTCTGTGATAAATTGACTTACCTTTCCATTCAACTGAAAATGAAAAATGCTAAACCCATTGTGGAAGGAGCAGGCTATGTCTTCTAGAAATAGCTGTCAAACAAAAAGCTCACCTGGGATATAGTGCAACTTGTCTGTAGCTGTTGCAATTCTTTTTGTGTGTTTCATGGTGTGCCACGATTGCATGTGTCCTTAGAGCTGTTTTATTTCCTAATAACTAATGGCTTCTACTGCAAACCTTATAGTACCTCCCTCATGGTAAACAGAAAGGAGGGGCTGGCTGATCCCCACACTATGCTATAAATGTTCCCATGTTACCTGAGGGTTTGGCTGACTTTCTGGACCAAACTAACTGCTTGCAGGTAAACTTTGGTAACAGCTGATTTTTTCAGGTGAGTCATGTTCCTAAATCCTTGCCCTGTAAGTGATATTAGACTTTCTCTTCAATGTTGGGCTGGGATTTTCTGTTTCAGGTGATCCTCACTCTTCACTGCTCCACTTGCAGCTGTGACTCTCTCATAGAAGTGATGGATTAAGGCTGATGGTGGCTATGAGGGATTTCTTTTATTCCTTTTTGCTTTGTGACCATAAAGGATCTGTTCCTACCTAAGTTTACCAGTTCGGAAGACAAAACTGCAGGTTGGACTTAAAGGTCTTTTCCATTCTAAACGAAGTTATGGTTCTATAAATAAGGAGAAAGAAAAGAAGATCTTTGAAGGAGAATTAGCAGAATATTGGCAATACATCCACAAGGAGATGAAGAGATAGTCTGAAATTATTTGAGGCATCATGCAAATCTGGGGAAAATTGGTGTAACTATTACAATTCTTAAACAGTGAAACTGAAGTACTTGCTGAAAAAAGGTAGATGAAATGTTCCTGCTTAGAGGCCAGTGTTTCACTGTGGGAAGGCCTTGGCAGCGATACAGGACCAGCAAATTCTTGCTGTTTCCTGCCCCTGCCTCTCATCCCACTGCTGCTTCACAATACCCTTAGCAGTGCTGACACAACTCTTTCTCAAGCCGCATCATAAACCAGTCCGGTGTATTTGTTTAATTCACAACATGATTCCACAAGATTTCTTCATCTTTCATGTAAAGGAACAAGAAAAATATGGCCTGAGTTGCTGAAGGTAAGAATTTGTGGAAAACCTTAAAGCTACTGCCAAACCTTCTGTGTTTAGGCACAGTGCATTTTGAGTTTCATAAAAGAGAGCAGCAGAGGGTTGGGATGCTTTTCCCCTGTGAATACACTGCATTGGTTGTCTTAGGCTTGCTATCAGACCTGAAGAATGGTGAAATTAAGGCTTATGAATGTACACATTTAGTAAATTAACTGGCCTAACCTCTGTCTCTGAGTTAAACTACAGGTAGTGTAAATCTGGAAGAATCCACCTGCTACAACAAAACTTTCCTGTAGTGTAAAGATGTTCTAAGAATTTCACCTGTGGGCATATCTGTTCTGTACAGTGATTAGTGCTGCTAACAACTTTTATGGAGTGTTTGGCACCTGGCAAGCCTGACATCCCACAGCCAGCTGGGAAGCCTGGCAGTGCAAAGGTGTCATTCTTCTACTTTCCCTTGAGTTCACCATTTGATTTCTAGGTCACTAGATAATAGTTTTCATCTTCTGTCACTGTTTTTAAGATGATCTACTTGTTCTATGAAATAATTACATTATGTTCCTTCTGGCCTGCTAAACACTATGACTTTCTAACCTGAATTTGGATCCCGAAGTTTTCTGAAGGCCTTGAAAATCTACAAAAATGCCTGAGTTTAATTTGTAAGAAACAGATCATCCAATCTTCTTAGACTTGATCTCTTGGTATTCTTTGAAGTTGGGGTACACATGATCACTCTGTTGCATTTATTCTTCAGCCCCTCAGTTTTTATATCTTGACAGCAACCATTTTTTCCTGTGTTTCTAGGAGATTCCAGCTAGATTAAATAATTCCCAAGTAAGTATCGTCTGAACAATATGATACAATACTTTTTTCTCCCAGCACAAATCACCTACCATCTCCCTCCTGTATCTATGCTTAAACTTCCTTCTGTCAGAAGGCTCACACTGCATTCCCAGGCATGATTTCTTTCCTTCCTGGTTATTAAGGACTGTCTCTCTTGCAGGACATCTCTGCCATTCAGTTGTTAAAATCCAGGTTTCTTGGCATGCGTTCAGTACAAGATCAAAGAGGAGGGATGTGGTGGCAATCTCCCAAAACCTACACTGGCTTCCAGTGCAAATGAGGGCCACCTTGGTGCGCTGTTTACTGTGGTTTCAAACACCCTTCTGATAAAACAGGCATCCTTGGGTTCTACTGTTTCTCTGACTGCCACCTTTTTTCTCTTTTCATCCTGTTGGAAAGGGGTCAAGAAAGAGACTTGGCAATAATTTAAACAGAGAATCTCTGTAGGTAGTGAGTGCTCAGCCAGGAAAAATTTTCAGGAAGCCAAATATGCTGAGTTTCAGGCTGTTTTGCACTGCCGGTGGGGGGAAAAATATGTTTTTCCTAAAATAGTGTTTTGTGCTGCAGAGATTTCAAGAACTAAAATTTTGAGCAGACTGAAACACCTCTTCTTCTTTGTTTTTCTTTGCTCTCACAACCACAGGGAAGTTGTTTTATGCTATTAAACTGTAGAAAAAATATTGTTGCTGCTACCGTGTATTAACATCTACTCCTTTCCTGCGACGTGTAGTTGAGTGGGAGCCCTAATCTGTGTGCTAATTTTACTAAACATCTCTGTATTGCACCAAGTATCCTGCCAAAGAGACTTCTCTTTGGCAAGGTCAGTGTATGTTTTGGCTGTTAATAACAAAACTTTGTTCTTTCTTGTGGCGAGCCTAGTGGGGCTACATGCTACTTATTATGTCCCTGCCCAACTGAGCTGTGTCTTTTGGCAGCTGCTTTCCAGCCTGGCAATCTGCGTGTACCTCACGTCAGCCCTTCCTAATAGGACTCTTATCTGGACCTAAGATTAGCAGGAAGAAATCCAAGGTGAGGGATAGCCAACAAATGTTACAAGGCTTGGAGGTGAATAATGTATGCCCGAAGAATGTGGACAGTTATCTAGTTGGTGACACCAGCAAGAGAACCTTGTGCCTTTTGGCTGCTGTTCGGAGAAGCAGGGATTTGTAAAAGTTTAGTTGCTACACCAAGTCACTTGATGCTTATTTTCACAGCATCTCCAAGGTTTGGGCTGAGGACAGACTGATCCTGTGATTGCAAAGATCGGGGGAGCAAAGAGACCTGGCTTAAGATGCAGATCTTTTGTATTTCTGCTTGGCGCAAATTAATTTAGAGAGGGAGATGTGACTTGTTCTGAATATCAAAGTTTAAAATACACAAAACAGGGAGGTTTAGGATAGAGTGTGCCTGCTTTGCATGTCTTAGTGTGATGGAGCTGAAAGCACCAAAGCAGCTTGGTAGTGCTTCAGAACTAGTAACATTTGCTTCATGTTTCTGTCTTCAGACTGTGGGCTTTCACTCCAAGATCGTGAAGTGATACAAAAGTCAAGGACAGCATCATTTATTGGAAAAATAAAATAAAAAATTATTAACAAAAGTTGAGTAATAAGTTTTTTTTTTCTCAAATGATATGCATAAATCCTTCCTTTTAGATGGGTCCTAAATACCTCCACTTGGGCACATAGCAA
This sequence comes from Erpornis zantholeuca, assembly GCA_013400515.1. Classification (NCBI taxonomy): domain Eukaryota; kingdom Metazoa; phylum Chordata; class Aves; order Passeriformes; family Timaliidae; genus Erpornis; species Erpornis zantholeuca. Next base: position 304,048 of record VZTN01019847.1, on the reverse strand, counting down.
TATCCTGTCCCCACAAGAATGGAAAAGGCTTAAAAAAGAGAATAATTAGGAGACATATTTATTTCTGAATCTCTCTGTGCTCCATGAAGCTATGCTAATATACCAACTTTTTGTGGTCCTGTGTGTTCTCAGGGCACATCTAATCCATCCAGAGGCACTGCCACTAGATAGGCTGCCAGGATTGACATTGGATTTTTCCATGGAATTGGGCTTCCTGAGGCCTGTAAAGTCAGCACACATACCTCATTTTCAGGTTTAAAATACTTTCAAAAATTAAACTGAGTTGACTTTAAGAGGACTGTGTGGGATTCTCTAGAAACAAGAAGGATTTCTTTATTTTATTTTATATATCATGCTAAAATGAGATTGAGGGATGGATGAGCCAACATTGCAAACTTTGTGGATATTTTTCTTTATCAGATAATTAGGATATTCTTAAATAAATTAAAAAGTAATTTTAAAAACTTTATAGGAACATGGAAATTTTGAATGCAGAGCTTCTTAAGGGTGACAAGGAAGTCAGTGATTAAAGAAAACATGTACACTAACTTGAATCTGGCACTGATTACAACAGGGTTATTCAAGTACTTTAAACTTAATCCAAACTTTTCTCAGATGTTTAGAACCAAATCATCACTGAATTTTTTCTTTCCATTTCCTGCTTGAATGTCATTGCACACAGAATGTATTAGATGACATTGGTACAGTCTGACCATCCTTTTCTGATGCTGCACTTATGTTTTATTCAGTGCTGGATTTTTTTGAACTTCTGTAAATGTGCCTTGTCATCTCTCATCAGCTTGTCTTCTAAATACTGGAGAAGAGGGGAAGAAAAAAATAGGTCCCTCTATGTGCAAAAGGAGGAAAAGTTTTCACAGTGCCTGTGTGTGCCAGCCAAGAGGCATTTTCTATTGACATTTTATTGTCTCTTCTTTCTGGAGAAGTGTGTTTCAAAGGCTCCCAGTGCTGCAAAGCTCTCTGCTACCTCATTATTCAGAGCTGCTGATGTGAAGAGGAAAGTTCCTTAATGCAGCTTTCACTAACTCGAGGGAATTCTCTTTAGTTTTCTCTTCCTGCTCTTTTCCCTTTTTCCCTTTATCTGAAGAGTAAATGTTTGTGTTTCTTGGAGGACTTAGGGCAGAAAAATCTGCAGGCTGCGCTGCCTGTCTTCCACAGAAACTGAGGAGATTTTAAGGGGTGTATTTTTCTTGCAGTTCGTGAGAAAATGTAATTTGGAAGGATATCATTTTGATCTTCTAGTTTGGCTTCTTCCATTCCTAATTATCAGTTTCCCTCCTGAATCCACAGTTTTGTCTTTTTGCTCTTGTGTGAGAGGAGTAACTCTCACATGGCAAAAAAAAAGTCAAACAGCAAACCAAAACCCACCAAGAACCAAAACAACAAGAAGAAGATACTTTTTAAAATTAACATATGCAGACGATAATGATGAAATTGTAATACTGTAACAACGACTTTGATGAAATCAATGTATCTTACAGCATGTACGATCTTGCTGTTGTGCTCTTTGGTTTTTGAAATGGAAGTCACTTCTGATCCCTGTTGTACTGTGACCTAAATAATCTCAAGGAATTAAACACCACTCTCCAGAAGACCAAGAAAGTGGTTGGTTGGCACTGCATTATTAACTCTAATTCTTCACCAGCCCCTTGAATTGCCTTGTTTCTAATAATGGGAATAATAAAATACGTGTTTACGTTGTTTGTCTGGGGTATTTCAGAGATCATTAATTAAGGATTGAACAGATACAGTACTGCATTAAGAAAAGCATTTTTAGCAGCATGAGGGAGGGATAAACATTGCTGTGTTACTGATGAAAGGTTTTGTGAAAATGTTTTCAGTAGAATTGAGTTCTTACTTGTAGCTGAGTCTCAAATAAACGAAGAGCTGATGGGAGTAGAAAAAGAAGTGTTAATACATTTTTAAGTGCATATAACACCATGACTTCTGTGTTTTGTTGATACCTTCTTGAAGACTGCACCTTTAAAATCCGTCACAAAATATTATGGCAGTGGCTGTCAGATGCCAAGAAATGAGAGGCTCTGGGTCCATTTCCCATTTCGTAGTGAACTATGTCCTACTTGAACAAAGCCTGCTTTGATCAGTGCCCGTGTTAGCAGCCTGTGTTGCTAGCTATCAACAGCATGCCAGTTGGAAAATTCCGTAAGAAGGATGACTTTTCCAAAGCACAGGAGGAGACCCTTATAGGTGGTTTTTAATTTCTTTCATCTCTTGGTCTCGGTGTTGGGAAAACTCTTTTCTGGAAGAGTTCAGTTTCCACTTCATCAGTGTTGCAGATTGCCAGGATATCTCCCAGGAGTAGTTTGGCTCTGTGTTTTTGGGGATCTCAGAACTCCTTGAAGTATGAAGCTGCTGTGGGTAGTTCTGGGCATAGCACAGTGAGGAGATCCCTTGGATTGGCACTCCCAGTTCATTGTGAGGTGCGTCCTGATACAAGCTGAATGGAAAGTCCTCCACAAACACGACTCAGATACTAATCACAGAGTCCTACCAGCTCTCCTCTTTGCTGCTCTCTTATTTTTTCTTACAAAGGTACATTTTGCAATCACAGCATCCGCAACATATTCACCCTGTCCATGCTCAGTGGGTTTCCTTCAGTTTTCCACTTTGATCAAATAGTGCTTTACTCTGTCTTTGCTCTGGAAATCCTAGCAGCTTCGTATTATACCTGGCTTGCTGTCATATGGTCACTGAAGGTTCTGGGTTAGCTGAGCTGCTTCTGTATTTCCTGTCAGAGTTTCCAGAGAAGAAGGCCTGCTTGGTGGGCTTGAGATCCCAAGGAAAAAGAAAACTTCAGACTCTTGTTTGGAAGGGGCCGAGGCAAAACCAATCTCGCTGGGCACATGTCACCACTGAAGCTTTCATTCCCTGTCCCTGAGCTATCCCACATCCTCAGAAGGAGCAGCAGGGATCACCTGTGAATGGAACTCCATGTTTCTCTTGCTAGAAGCACTAGATCAAGGATTAAAGAGGTGGGGAACGCATCCAGGTGGGGGCAGTCAGACAAAGCAGTGGGAAAAGTCTACCCAGAATGGTGAGGTGAAATGGGAGGCAGAAACATGTGGAACCTGGGAAGTGCCTTCTGTCTTACTGGCTCTATCTTAAGAACTTGTACACTTTATATTTTTTCTACATTGTACATATAAAGTCTCATTTTTTGCTGCTCCCTTTTCCTCACCCTCTCTCCAGAAGCCCACAAGCCCTGTACCGGTGTCTCCATTGCCCCTTCCCAATGCTCCACCTATGGATCCTTGTAGGAGGAAGCAGCCTCCTAGATTCTCCTCACTGTGGTTTCTTGCTTTTCCAGAGGGGGAACGAGGTGTTTGTCAGTTCATCACATCTGCGCAGTGAGAGTCATGACAAGGCAGCAGCCAGGCTGAACCTGCCTCAGGTCTGCTGCTGGAGCTGCTGTAGTCTCTGCTGCCTCGTGCTGCCTTGTTACCTCAGTGCCAAGGACTCCAACAGCAAATCTATCAGTGTGTCATGGTTCTGATTCCAGTAGTGCCAGAATTGTCTTCAACAAAACAAGGGGTGCAGGGAATTACTGGAGAGCTGGTCACAGATGCTGATTTCCTGGCTTGCTGCAGCATAAGCCAGCTAGCAGTGTGCAATAACCAGTGTAAAATTCCCTGTGGACTTCTGGAATTAAATAGGCTTTGGTCACGCTTCTTCCCTGCTCCTGAAGGGTCTGATCCTGCTCTGGACAGAACAACTTTGCCAAGTGTCATCAAATGCTCTAAGCCTGAAAGATAGAGAAATGTGGGGGAAATGAAAAAAAAGAAATGCTTTTTGTTTGTATTTAGCGTGAGGTTTGAGTCAATGATGAGGGAAAAGGCAAAGCTGTGGTCTTTCCATTGATAATGGTCTCTTTCAGGTTTCAATTAAAAAACCCGGCAGCCTGCAGGTATCTTAAATCCTTGGGTTTGAAAATACATGTGTATGTATATGCTTTGCTATTAAATTAATAGTATAGACTCTCATGTTCATCTGCTCATCCTTTTAAGACGCTTCTTGGTGGGAAATATTTCAAGCATTTTTGTCTTTCAGCTCCAACCAAGACAAGAGTAGGGTTCTAGACTGCACTTCTTAATAGAACTCCTCAGACTGCTGAGCTTGGCTTCCTACTGGAAAGAAAAATAATTACAGTTCCTTCATTAACCTTCAATGTGTGTCTGAACACAGCAGGTAATTTTTTCCACTCTGTTAGATCTGAGGTCTAAAGTGTGAAATTTCATTTCAGCTTGCTGTCAGAGGACTGCTAAACTTCTTAGTACAGTCACCACAGCTACTGTATTATCTGAACTCATCAAGACATTTCCCTCACAACATGTCAAGAGCTTCTCAGCCGATAAGTGGTTTCCTCTGTCTTATAAGGAAGGTATGAACAAATTCAGATGTTATGGAGGGATAGAGGAAAAGGAATATTTGCCCTGTCACAGCTTAAAAAAGTTCACAGTGTGAGGTATTCTATAGCCACTGCCATCATGGTCTTGGTGATCCAAAAATGGATGAGACTCAAGGAAAAAAGCAGTTGGCAGATTTTTCTGTCTACAGCATAAAAACAGTTTTTTATGCATGTACTGCACAGGTACACATGTATTTGTAAAGAAAAGTCTTCAGTAAAAGCCTTTGTGGTCTGGGAAATCAGACAGACTGAATGGGGCACTCTGTGGTCGTCAGAAACTGGGAATGGTAAATACATGTATGTATGTTTTACCCTACAGCAAGACCCTACAGCTGTCTTGCTTTCTTTCAGCTTGTGTTATTCAGCCAGTTACTAATTATTTTGCATTTGTTTTAAAGCCTAATACAAACAAAAATAGGCATTTATAGTGATAAATCTGCACAGGATTGTATTTTCTATTTACATCTTCCACTGGGCATAGTTATGAAAAAAAATTGAAAAAATAGAAACGTAGCATGGCTTAGATAATTGGTTTTTTAAAAGCATGGTCATTAGGGGGTCATCACATTGACTGCATTCCTGTACATTGTCCTCAGTTTCTTTTGTTGTTTTCTGCAGGGGTTTTTTTTAGGTTTTATTACGAAAACACAGAAATTCAGTTTCATTTGATTTCATTAAGACTTTGGAGCGTTGAGCTTAGATATTTACTTGACAGGAGCACTGGATGGAGTGACAGCAGAAAAAAGGAAGGCAGTCTCAGGAAGGCAGTCTCTCCATCATTCCATGGCATAGATTTACTTACTAGATAATGATCAGTGATATTGATTTACTTGGATCAATATTGCTGTTGACTCTAAATCTTAAGTGAAGACCATTCTTCTTCATGTCACAACAGAGCCTCTGTGAAGAACGTGGTTGCTGTAATCACAAAAGTATTTGCATTGCTGCTGTCAACAGTCACCACTTCATTTTCATTTGTTACAGAAATGTAGGCAGTTTTTAGTTACCCAGTCCTTTTTGGGGCCACTATGGGATAGTTTTCCATGAGTGCTGGAATGTGGAAATTGCTGGGGAGGTAGCAATCCTGCAGCTGTTCTCCAGAGCAGCCTTCAGTGCTATTTGCACTGTTCCAAAAGTGGGGCTAGGCAAAAAAAGACCAAAACACTTCAGCCACTGGTTACCCTCAAACTGTATGCAAGTGTTCTTAAACTGGCTCAGCTATAGAATCATTTAGGTTGAAAAAGACCTTGAAGATTGATCACTGGAGAGAGAGACTGGAGGGTGTTGGTGGCTGCAGAGCTCGGCGTGTCTGTGCACTGCGTGAGTAGGCAGTGAACCCACGCCTGTGCTGGGCCAATCCCTGAGTGTGGGCAGCAGGGTGGGGCAGGGATCCTGCCCCTCTGCCCCGCTCAGGTGAGACCACCCTCCCTGCAGAGCTGCCTCCAGCCCTGGGGCTGGCCCAGCACAGGAAGGACAGGGAGCTGCTGCAGCCAGTCCAGAGCAGGGACACCAAGGGGATCAGAGGGATGGAGCAGCTCTGCTGTGAGGAAAGGCTGAGGGAATTGGGATTGTTGTGCCTGGAGAAGGGAAGGCTTTGGGGTGACCTTAAAGCTGCTTTCCAGTACATGAAGAGGGCCTGTAACAAGCCTGGAGATGGGCTTTTCACATGGGCAGATAGTGACAGGACAAGGGGAAATGGCCTTAGGCTGAAAGAGAGGAGGTTTAGATGGGTTATTGGGAAGAAATTGTTCCCTGTGGGGGTGGTGAGGCCCTGACACAGATTGCCCAGAGTAGCAGTGGCTGGCCCTGGATCCCTGGCAGTGTCCAAGGCCGTATTGGATGGGGCTGTGAGCAACCTGGGATAGTGGAAGGTGTCGGAACAAGAAGATCCATAAGGTCCCAACCCAAGCCATTCTATGGTTCTATGCTTCTAACTGCCAAGTCCACCACTTAACCATGTCCCTAAGTGCCACATCTACACATCTTTAAATCCCTCCAGGGTTGGTGAGTCCTGCACTTCCCCGGGAACCCTGTTCCAATGCTTGATGACCATTTCAGGGAAAAAAAAATCACAGATGTCATAAATGGTGGTGCCACTATTTCTGATGGGGGACAAGGACAAGTAGTGGAAAAGGGCAGAAGATCTTTGTTAATACACTGGTTGCTGGATGCTAATAAGAAGTTATCAACTGAGATGTCTAAGCATGCCAGACAAGCTTGTTATCACAGAGTTAATTCTCCACTGAGACCTTCCTTCTGCAGTGCTGGGGTGCAGAATGATTGGTGTGCAGTGGGTATGGCAGGAGCTTTGAGTTAGGGTTTTGGGACAGATCTGCTGGTTGTAGAGATCCTAGGAGAAAGAGGAAGGGGGAAATGGCTGTGAAGAGTGAATTGGGGGAATGAGAACGGGAACGATTGCCTGCAGAAAAGCTCTGATGTAGGATGTCCGCATTTAATTGTGCTGGGGCAAAGCAAAAACTCTCTTCTAGTCCTGATCTATGCTTTGATCCTGTAACCTTCTCAATGTAACAACTGACTTTAAAAAAAGAACGGAGAGTGGGTATAGATGCTGGACTATTTGATGCAAAGGGAGCCTGTAGAAGCTGCACCTTTGAAGTCTCTGGTAGCTGCTGTTTTTACCAGGTGGATAATTAAATAGAATTGAGGTAGAATACATTGATATTTGAGCTACTGAGAAATATTTGTTCTTTGAAATCCCACATGACACATGTAGGTATGTCCTCAGCACCATTGCCTCATCTAAGCTCTAAAATGTTTACAGACTTGTTTTCCTTCATTTTTGAGAGAACTTAGTGATACTGAGAGAGTCTTAAGAGGTTTCACTAAAAAATCAAGAGGTTCCTCGAGTGTTGTATTGCATCCATGGCCCTTCTGCTTCTCTAGTCCTTCATGGTGGTCAAAGAGTTCATACTGCTCAGGATTGCTTAAGCAATCTGGAAATCCCAGCTTTTCCCCAAATCTGTCCTGGGGGCAGATCTTTGGCCCAGCAGCTACAATTCCCAGAGGTTTCTGTGTCTGTCCGCCTGTCATGTAGCATTCAGCAGTTTGCAGGATCCGGCTGTGCAAGCTACTCGTTGTCTCCAGCTCTTAATTATGCTGTCACACTTGCCTGTCTCTTTAGATTTGACTGCTGTAAATTAATACAGATTGCAAAACTGGTGTGGTTTTTCAAGGCATGAAGGGTTTCCGGGAGCAATGAGTTTCTCTTTGCGTGTTGCTACTTGGGGATGCTGTTATGGATTTGAATTGCTACTGTTGGCAAACAAAAAATGATTTGAAATGTATTAGCTGGAGAAAAGTGATTTAACCTTCAGGCTTCTAACAACAACATTTATATTTGGTGTAAATTGCTTGGAGCAAAATCTCTTTTGCAAAGAGGATTATCATCAGGAGTTCAGTCTGGCTGTAAATGTGCCCATCTTTGAATCGCAGGATTTTATTTCTTTATGCTGCATTAGCTTCTATAGTGCCTGTACAAAGGGTGGATTATGACCTTCCTTTTAATTCTGTAGCTAAATGAGAGGAGGTTTATCTTTGTTGTTGCTGTTAGGTGACATAAAACAACTGTGGAAGTTCAACAAACTGTAAGGAACTTTTAATTTTTCCGTAGAACAGCCATTTTATCATCCTCTTTGCTTCATTTTCTGTCATCAGTAAAATCTCCCTGACTTCATAGGCTACACAAATCTTTCTGTGCCTAAAGACCTTTGGAAATACATTATGTAACCTCAGTGCCTCCTTGCTGGTACTTTCTGCTTGTTTGTGTCAGCAGTGCTGTTGTCACAAATGGTGCGCAGTGTTGAACTACAGCCATTTTCTGCTCTGATTCACTGTTGCTTATTACTGAAAATGCAGAAAGTATTGTAAATCCAAAGGCTCAAATCTAAGATAATTCATGTCAATCCCATGAAATGTTGGTTATTGCTTCCCTGGTCATGAGTTTGGCCCAGAAAATGAAATCAAAGGAGCTGAGTGACCTTCTCCTGGTGTTACTGAGGAGCCAGGAGTTAAGTCATTATGATGCAACACAATCACAATTTCAGCTACTTACAGCAGGAATGGTGTGTATTTATTTTCTGATGATTAAAGTAGCAGCAAATGCTTTCAGGAAAAAAACACAAATTATTTCTAAATTATTAGAAATAATTGCTTTTATGTATTATACTTAATTACTTGCCTGCTTTGGAGAGTCTCTGTAATACATCCTGGGACAAAATGTAAAAGAGAAAATAGTTATATAAAGATGTATTGTTCAGGCATCCCCAGTGTTCAGTTCATTTAAAACTCATAAAATAATTAATAGACTGGAGAAGTAAATTGATGAGACAGAAATAGTCTGTGACCACTTTATATTGCTTTTTCTGACCTCAGCTATACAAGTTCTCTGAAGCAACAGAGGCATTTTTCTTTCTCTGCACGTTCCAGGTTAATTATTACTCTTCTAGAATCCTGATTAAAGAAAACTGTCTTATGTATGATTGGATGTTTTCACCTAAGATTAAAAATTTATTTTCTGAAAGTGGCCAAGAATTATTTTGTCTTAAAGGACTCTTGCTGTCTGTAGCTTTGTTTCAAAAACTATTGCTTGTCATTAAGTGTAATTTTGGTTGAAGAGCCGGTTCATTACATTTAATATGATGTCTGAAAGACTCATCTGAACAGCCCAACCCTCTTTTTTATGGAAATTACATTCCTGCATAAAGTTGTGTAAGAAGAATCTCATCAAAACCAGTCTAAGTACAAGGATATGCCAGAGAGACCCTTTTAGAATGTACATTTATAGGTATATGGTCTTCTGCTCTTGCACAAAACAATTTTTTTTTTCATTTTATGCTGTTGGGTTGCAAAGACAAATATCTCAACAGATAAACTTCTGAAGTGGCTGCTGACTTAGCTGAATAGGGCAGTGATCCAAACCATACTGAAATACTCACCTCTTCCAGTCCACTGCTCATCCTCCCTTTTGCTGTCCCTCCTTGACCCCCTGCAGCCATGGAGCTGCTGTGGGCAGTGGCAGTGGCAGCAGTCAGTGAGGTTCAGATCCACATTTCCCTTCCCACCACTCTGGCTCTGATAGCAGCCAAACTCCCTGCATTCCACCACTGCAATCTGGATGAAGATTGGGCATCACCAAAATATGCGAAAGGTGAGGACAGTGGAGCAGTTACTCTGTTAAATATCAGCTCAGTTGTACCTGCTCTCGGCAGAGGAACTTTTCCTGTGCTATTCTGCTGAGGATACGAGGGTTTTCTTTTGCAGGAAGGAAGTGTTAGGTTGGTAGGATTAGGATTCCCACCTTTCCCTTTGCTCATCCTTTGGCACAAGATCACGGCTTTGTTTGTATCACAGCACTGTAGCTCGTCCTTTCTGTTTGATCCAGAGGAGACTGTGAGAGGCAGCAGTACCCTCAGAGCAGCTTGTGCACTTGTGTCTGCAGAGATGCTCAGTGGGACTCCTGGCTCAGTGGGATTCCTGGCTCATGGTTTTTTTCATGCTCTGGCTGGAGATGAGTCAGCATCAGAGGTTTGTGCTGCTGCAGAGATGCTGCACTCAGTAATTCAGATGGCAGCAGCGGTTACTTTCCTGCTTCGATTACTGCCTAAAACAGCTGAGTTGTCTCTAATTACTAACTTGAATTGGGCTTCAGAAAGCCCTTGGATGGGCTTTTCTCCACAATTCAGTGGCTTTCTCACCTCCAGTGAGATTGGAAGAGCTGGGAACCTCAGCTTATGAAATAGTCTTTATCCTTCTTTACCTCACTAAGGGTCAGCTCACTGCAGCGTCTGACTATAGTTCAAATAGTCCTACCAGGCACTTAATCCCTTGTAGTTTAATTGACTGGAAAACAGTCAGTGCTCAGTATTGACTATTTATGCCTTGAAATGAAAGGCCAAGTACAACCTTCTGCAGGAAACAATTAGAGTGTAAAAAGCCACAAGGCATGCATATCGTTCTCTCTGTTTTGAAGCAGACCTCCAAAGGGTCAGGTCAGCAGGTATTACTTGGGTCACACCCTTTGACCTCAGAAATCCTCTGGTTCCTTACAATCTCCCTAAGTTCTTCAGTAATCTCTTTACAAAGGCCAAGTAAAGTCAATAAAACCAGAGAGAAATCAGTAACACTCTTAAAAATATTAAAAAAAAACAAAGATAGTTTTACAAAATAAGAAAATCATGACTAACTTGAAAAGAAAATATCTTAGCAATCCTGAATATGAACTGGAATCTGCCTTTAAACTTGGAATGTAATAAAAGCCTCTTTAAATTTGCTCGAACAGTGGACATTCAGGGATCCGTCTGAACATACCAAATTGCAGCATTCTGGCTTTTGTGTCATAATCTCAAAACATGGATTTGTTCGTGTGCATTAAACAAATCCACAGATTTTTTTTTCCTAGTAACTAGCACGGCATCAGATGGGTACAAGGTTTTTGTATTTTCTTCTGAAGCTCACCTAGGAAATAAATAAATGTACTGCAAAGAGACACAAATCTGATCCCATAATAGGCAAACACCATCTCATTCTTTTTGGCTTGTTATTGTGGATGAGGTCCTGAGCAACTGGATCCAACTCTGAAATTGGCCCTACTAAATCTAGGCTGCCTAACTTGGACTGGTTTATTATGGAAAATAGAAAGGATGTGATTTTTCTCCCCTTTTAACCCTAGGAGGTTAAGCCAGTAATCAAGTGTAACAGCAGATTGCCTTGGAAGATTATTATTTCAAGTACCAAGCTGTGTTTGGTACTTCCATTTTCATCATACCAGAATGGCTTGGAAGATGAAATTTTTGGAATTTTTTTGAATCAGACATTCAAAATGGTCTCAGAGTAGATAGAGAAGAACTGTCAGTTATGTGCATGTAGTCCTTGTCAGAAATACTTAATGAAACGTGGCTGCACAGTTAATAATAGAGACACTTCAAAGTAGTGTGATTTATTTATTTTACTATTCTAGCAGGCACTGAACATCTGGCCCCAACAAATAAAGCCCCTTTTAGATAACTGAAGCAGGGAACACAAATGAAACAACATAATATATTGATATCCACATGTGGAAGCCTTTCCACAGTTATTTGTGCACTAGTCTTCAACTATAAAACAAAGCAGTAATGTTTGGTGATGCAGACTGGAAGTGCTCTCTGCTCCTGAAGTGTGGGAAGGAGAGTAACTCCTCTGGTAATCTCCAAGTTTGGGGTGCAAAGTACTCTATAAATGTATCATTTTTTGTGCGGGTATGATCTTCTGAATACAAATTCAGAGCAAATATCTAGTGGCTGGAAGTGATCTTTATATTTTATCTTTTTGTTTCATGCTGTTCAGTGGGACTTGTATGGCCTCTAGTGACTAAGGACTTCTCTCCTTCATTTTTTGGCATTGCAGGGTGTGTGTCACGCTGAATTTCTGAGGTCTTTTGTGTCTGTCTAGCTAAACTACTACCTTCTTCTGGCCCTACCTTTCACACACCTCCAGGCTCTGCAAGTTCCTGTCTTGCAGTACAAGTCAGTTTTTCCCTACCGGAACGCGATGTGACATTTTGTTATAAATAACTTAATTATCCAATAGTTTAACCTGTTGGTTTAAATTCCCAAGTGGCCAGCTCTTTAATAAGAACTGGTTTTTAATAGGCCTAGGTGAGCCTTCTGCATTCATCTAAGTTATAATCTGGATGACATCTGAAAGTAGGCTAATAACCCAGTTCACCGAGCCAGAATACCCACAGCTATTAGTTTGTAGAATAGTGTCCCTGAGAAGTTATTTTGCCTGACCCACTTTTTAAACTGGATTCTACACCTGATGATTTGTCGTGGATAAAGAAATTTGGGGATTTTCAGTTGTTTGATGCTAAGTACTGTGGTCTCAGGCAGAACTGGGAAAGAAGAGTAATATTTTGTTAGGCTTGACTCCCTGTTTGGTATCTCTGAAGCTTCTGCTGGAAGAGGAGAAGTTTTTTGAGATACTTGAAGATCATTGTTCTGGTTCTTGAATATGTGGTTGACAGCATTATACTATTCTTGTTTCTTTTTGTTTCAAATTCAGTAGGCTTTTTTCAAAACATTTACTGGTATTTTTCATGAGCCTTTCCCTTGCAGTGTGTGTTTTGTGCTTGCTGTGGTCTGCCCCACTTCAAAGACAGTTGTTTTGCTTCTCTTAGGTTAAAAGGGGAAGAGGGGCTTTTCTAAGAGGATTCAGTCCAAGCCTTGTTTGCATTTAATCAACTTAAAGAGTTTGAATCAGGATGGCTGGGGACATTCAGGCCTGAAACCATTGCATCTAATTAAAATACTTAACTGGGACATGTCATGTGGGAGCCTGGTCATGTCAGTGCATCTCCAAAGGGGAGTTTGGACAACTTAAACTCTCCAGAGGGAGCCTGTCACATCTACACTCCTTAGAGTGAACTGGGATGAATTCTGGCCATAACAGCTCATAAAGGGTGGTGACCTGCACGTGGTATTGCAGCTCTGCAGAGCAAGGTGATTGCACTGTATCTTTCATGAGGAAGAGCTTTCTTCATGGTGTTATTCCAAGCCAAGGCAACAGGAAAAGACTGAGCACGTCAATGAGTGGCTGCTGACAAGGAATGCTGTAGGAGCAGTGGAACTGAAGTGGAAAACACAGCAGTGTTTGTGAAGAAATCTCTTTCTTCTTTGTCTTGTAGGGATAGCTGCATATCTTCATGGCTGCCAGTTAGCAGTAGCAGATAAACACTGTTCAGCACTGCAGGGAGCATCTCCTCCTGGGAGCCTTGGACAGCACGAGCTGTGTTTGACCTCTGTGTGCAGCTATGGTGTCATATGGAGGATAAGGCTGAGCTTGATTTTTTTTAAGCTTCTCAGATTTTTTGTGGCTGTTTTTTGCAATAAAGACTTTTTTAAAAAAATATTTTAAAAATTGCCATTGACTGAACTAATTTGAGTTGATGTAGGTGACTAAAAAGATTATCCCAAAAGCCTTTAAAGCTTTATTTCTGCATCTTCTCAGGTACTTGCTGCAGGAAAGGACGGAACAAGAAAGCACCATGTCTTCAGTCTCAGCTTACTACAATGGCAAGACCGTACTTATCACAGGAGCTACAGGTTTCATGGGCAAAGTGCTGGTGGAAAAACTTCTGCGCTCCAGCCCTGAAGTGAAAGCTGTTTATATTCTTGTCAGGCCAAAGGCTGGACAGTCAATGCAAGAGAGAGTGGCCAACATGTTGAAATGTAAGGTAAGTTCATATGGTTTATTCTGGAATCTAATCTGAAAGCCATTTAGCTGGGTGAAGCAAAGGGCTTTTGTTCTACTCAATTCATGAAGGACAAAAGGCTGTTTTTGCTGTGTCTGAGACAAACAGCCACAAGAATTGTACAGGAATGAACCTGTACCTGTCAGATTTTGATAGGTGCCGCTGTATTTTACACTGTAACAATGTAATCTTTTTACTCCCCTTTTTGCATGACCTCCACCCATGTTGCTTGATCCTGCTTAGTTTGCCATCCCAGTGAAGAAATCCAGATCTCTAGTGGCAAGAAGGATGTTAAAGCCCTTTGCTGTATTTAATGTAAACATTTGTAAGGAGATACTGACTTGGCCTGAGGCTCTCAAGCTTCTCAAGATCCTCCGGATCTTAAGCCAGTGGTGAGGTTGTGAACTTGCTCAGACTCCTCCAGCTATGATAAATGCCAGAGTTCAAGCTCAAGCTTAATGCTAGTGTGAATTTGTACATAGCAGGTGTGAAATGAGAGGAAGGGACAGATTTGGCCCTATCAGGCAAGCAATTACTTGGAATTAATCTGAGAAATGTCAGCATATCTTCATAGGATATTGGTCTAAAAGTTTGAACAAGACTTGACTGGAAGAATCCTCCTTCTAAAGAAGTTAGAGGTAAAATAGGTGACTTTGAGACAAGTAGGTCTGGCAGAAAACATAGTTTTTTCCTTTTAATGTTTTGAGGCATTAAGCTAGAAAAATCTTATGTATGTCCAAGCACAGGGTTTGTTTGTTTTTGGTGTGTCTTTAACAGAGGGTAGATTGTTTCCATATTCAGGAAAACTTGAGTGATACAAAAGAAAACAATCCCATGAGTTTCTTTTTGCAAGTCTGTCATAGAATGATTTAGGTTGGAAAAGACCCTCAAGGTCTTTGAGTCCAGCCCTTAACCTTACACTGCCAAGTCCACCCTCAGCTTTCATCACTATGGACAATAGGTTTCATCATCAACCAATAGAATCTCAAGTGTGGTGTGTTTTGCGTGTGTTTTTGCCTTTTGTGTCTTAAAACACTGAGGAAGGATAAAAACCTAGGTATTTATCAAGGCTTCTGTAAGATCTTTTTGCATTTTGTGTATAAATACTACTGGCTTATCTCTTCAGTTGGCCAGCACAGCTTGGAGATGTTGTTAGCTCTAGGTGAGGTTCCCTAGTAGCTGTTTTATTGTTGCAGCTGTATTAGATGTACCCATTTTTCTTCCTAGCTTGTGTCAGCAGTTTCAGACATGCCAACAGCAAACAGGACCTGGTAACCTCTCCTTGAACCTTTGGTAGCCTGCTCCAATGTATTTCAAATGAACAAAAGGAGCAGGCAGGGCTCTAAGTTAGGCTGCTGCAGCCTTGGGAAGAAAAAACTCCCAAATCATCTGAGTCCTCTCAAGGAAGAAGGTGTCTTTTTGATGCTGATCATTTTAAAATTACTCAAAAATCCTTGATTAAGGCAGAAACCTTACTCCTTGAAGGTGCTTGCCATGTACAAATGTTGACAGCCTTGGAGATTTTTTTTTCTAGAATTGAAACTGTTAATTCCACTAGCTGTTAATTTAATGACAGATGAGGAGGGCGGAAACCTTATTCTTAACATTTTTGCAGATGTTTTCCAGTTGATCACAATCTTGAGATTGCCCATTCATTTACAGTTGAGGTTTGCATCCTCCAGTTTGGGAAATTCCTGAGGTATATAACAAATAAAAATGCAAAACAAATAAAAATAAAAACATTTTTCCAAATCTTCAGACAACACTCGCGTTTGAAATTTCTGATCATAATCTCTGATGAGATATTTTGGGGTAAACACGGGAAAATTCAGAATAAAATTCTTTCTGTTATTTATGTGTACTGTTTATATGTACCTTTATAATTTCTAAACTCTAGTGCATAATTATTCCTCTCCCCCACAAACTACTGGATTTAATGCAGAACAGTGTTTGTATCTGGGTTTAGGAGAAAATACTTTATTTCTGCTTTCCTCAGGTCTACTGAAATCAGCTTTACGTGCAGATGCATTAGTGCATTAATATGCAATGTATAAGGAACAGATTCTCAATTATCTCAGCATCAAATCCAAAACAAGCATGGTGACCTTGCCTATTTATGAAAGGAGATGTTCTATTTTCCAGCAGCAAGTCCCTCAGGGAATCAAGCTATTACCCTGTGCTTAATGAAATGCCACGTCTGCCTTGCACAGAGCACAGCTGTTACACAAAAATGCCCAAATATCAGTATTGGCTGCAGCCTGGATGTTTTTGGAGATGAGGCTTGTGAGGCAAAGTATGACAGGGCAGTATAATCATTAGTTGATGGGAGGTGTGTGTTTATCAGAGGAAGGGAATTGTTTCAAGGAGTGTTCTTTGCTGTCTGATCCCTCTGTGCACAGAACTAGGCAAGAATGCTTGGAGGGCTTGTCTTGGCTTCCCCTGGAGAGCAGTTACTGGGCTAATGCTGAGTCACTGATCGTCACTTTCCCATTGTCCCTGGGAAAGCAGAGCATTTTCCATGCCCTGCATGCAGTAAACCAAGGCTGCTTGCTGCTGCCAGGCTGTTTCTCAGATACATTTGTTCGATGTTCCTAATTAGAAAGATCAGACAAAGTGGAGAGTGGAAAAGGCTCTTATTAATGTCTCTGATAATTCAGAGAGAAAATGGGGAGGCTGCTGAAAATGGGGAATTTTCAGTGTGACTGTAAAATGCTGCTGCTCTTTCCTGTCATCCACCCACAATTAGCCCTTATAGTTAGAGTGGATGATACAGACAGACCTTCCCTTCCCTGCAAAGCTTTGTCTGGAGCTGCACATTGGGATGGGCCTGGCCACTGCAAAAAGCAGGTGCTCAGTGCTGTCAGACACCTTTTCCTCTTCAGTATTGCCTTGTGAACTGTGCTGTGTCTATCAGCAAACATCCAGCAAGGCCTTATATATTTCAGCAAATCATTTCAGACTTCTTTCCCCACCTGCTATGACTATCCCTGTCTTTGTCCTCTCACTCATCACCATAAGCAATAAACGTTCTTGCCAAACCGGTGCACTGTCACTCCACCTGGAACTGTCCCTGAAATCTGCTGTGACCACTGCAGGGGGGCATGTACCTGGATCAGGGTTTATGAGGTTTTTAGGTTGATGGAACCTGGCGGTGCTAGGTCATAGGTTGGACTCAATGATCTCAGAGATCTTTTCAAGCCTAACTGATTCTCTGATTCTGTAAGTGCCCCATGCCTGGAAGTGTTCAAGGCCAAGATTGAAATAATATTTTTTCTATCTCTGTGTGTTTGAAGAACAAATGAGTTATAGAATTGTAGGGTCATAGAATCAGTTATCTTGGAAAAAAGCTCTTAAGATCATGGAGTCCAGCTGTTAACCCAGCACTGCCAAGTCCACCACTAAACCATGTCCTTAAGTGTCACATCTTCCCATCTTTTACACACCTCCAGGAATGGTGACTCAACCACTCCCTTTGGCAGCCTGTTCCAATGCTTGAAAACCCTTTTGGTAAAGAAATTTTTCCTGTCATCCAATCTTGAGACCATTTCCTTTTCATTCTATCACTTGCTACCTGGGACAGGAGACTAACCCCTGCTTTGTTAAAACCTCCTTTCAGGTAATTGTAGAGAGCAATGAGCAATGTACCTGAGCCTTGTTTTCTCCAGGCTATACAACTCCAGCTCCCCAAGCCACTCATGAGACTTGTGCTCTAGACCCTTCCCGCAGGCATTTCTGACTGGAAGAAGTTGTGTCCCTTATTACATGGCTTCTCCTTGTAGTCCTGCATGACTGTCTCCCTGAAACATCAGTCTCTCATCACTTTGAGATGCAGTTCTGTGGTGTTAACAGCATGGTTCCTGCTGATCTTGCCCCTTAAAAGCAGAACTTGCAGTACTGGAAGCTCTAGGAAGGATTATGATCTAATGGTGTGATATGTTGTCTTTTATTAAAAAAAGCAATGCTGCTGAAGCCCAGACAAGCCTTGGGGATGCCATTTGTCTCCAGGTCACAAGCTCTGCCAGATGGTACAGAATTCAAACCTCAGTTTTATCACTGTCAAGAAGAGGTCACAGTGTAATACTGCATCTTTGTAAACTGTCTTCAGTCCTTCTGCTCCTGCGGGTATTCACAGTGGCGAAGTCAACTCTTTTAAAATAGACTGCAGTTTTCAATTTCCTCCAGTTGTACAAAGGTATGTAGAAAATCACAATGAAATCAAGAATGTTTAAATGACATGAGATTTTAAATGAAAAACAAGAACACAGGGCAATATGAAACTGTAGAAACAGGGTGAATTACTCTGAAATTAGTAAACCTTTGAAAGCAAAAATACTTCTCTGTTCATTTCAAGCATGTTCACCATTCTGTGAATAAAAATGTTTTGGTGTCAAAACATGACACATCAGTTTCTTCATCTTCCACTGAAAAGAGAAACCCAGCATGAATCAGGGTGGTCCAGCATCAACCAGGGGCCACCTGCCTGGCAGCAGCTGCCACCTCAGCAGAGTCTCGGTCCTTGCAAGGTGTGTGTACAGAAAATTTGCCTTGTACGAAGGGTAGAGCAAGATCTTTTTGTGCAGCTCAGCTTTCTCTGTGCTTGCTTGCTCAGCTGCAACAGCAAGGGAGTTAATGGTTCCTGTCTTCATGTCATTCTACGCACATATCCACTACCTGCAGAACAGTCTGTAAAAGCTGTCCCTCAATTTTATCTTTACTTCTTCTTTTCATGCAATTTTTCTGTGGCCTAGTCTGGAATCTCAAGAAATCATCAGATTTCAAAAGGGCTTTTTTGTTTGATTGGGTTTTTTCCCCTTGAAGTAATTTTGTGATGTCACGTAGATCATGATGTAAGCAGCAACACTTCCAGGGGAGAATACAGAGCCTCAAACAGAAACATTACAGAAAAATCCCTATATCCAGTTGTATGCTGATGCATGTGTCACTAGTGAAATAAAGTTTAAAAAAAAAACTGAAAACAACAGAGAATTTTCTCAGTTTCACATAAGATATCTTACAAGAGATGTGCACGTGTTTAAATATTAATACTCAGTTATTCTGCTAAATCTGTAAAGATACCATGGCTCTGTAAAGATATGCTGCTCTCTGAGAGCTCTGATGGTCAGCGACCTCATTTTGTCCAAGGAATGTTATGGACAAGCTTTTTATGCAGCCAGCACAAAACTGTGCTCTGCAGCCCAATTAACACATACACATTTGTATAGACACAAATGCACATGTGCATAAAGGCACTCTCTTTCAAGCTAGTCATTTTTGTTTTATTTAGTGGTGGGTATCCCAAGGGATTGGTGTGTTAGAGAAGATTCTGCAGTGAAGATTCTACCAGCTGATAAATGACAAAATAAAAGTTCAGTCCTTGAAGCAAATGAGCAGGCAGTACCTTGAGAATGATGCAATTAAAAAAAACATCAACAATAAGATTTTCTCTTGCCAGTAATGGCATAGAGGTTGCAGTTAGGCTGCATTTGCTGCTGTCTGTAAAATGAAATGCATTTTTATTGCTCCATAAGCAGTGATATTTTGGGACACTTACAGCCTGTAACTTCACAGTATTTTTTCTTTAATGTGCAAGGGTGTCATACAGAAGAAAGAGGGAATCTCATAAGGGAGTTAGCAAACTAAGATTGCAGTTGAGTCACAGCTTTAAAAAATGTTCATAACATTGCTTGAATTTGCATTTATGCCTACATACTTTCTGGTTTGCAGCCAAGGCCCAGTTCCTGGAATCAGTAGAATTTCTCTTGGTACCTTCATTTAGCTTTGGTTGAGTATCTCGTGAAGGGTAGATTTCAAAGAGGTGATGGGCCCAGATAAGTAGTTTACAAGTTGTCCTTTCAATTCTGTAGCGTTCCGATGGGTTTTCTTTTTGTTGTGGATAATTAAATGCATGAGGTTGATTTCCCTGCCAGTATTTCAACTTCAGATGATAGCGATTTAAACACAGGGAAAAGTGTTTGGTACAGAGATGAAAATGCAGTTAATCACTCTTCTAAATCTGGGAAACCAATACTGTCTGATTCCAGTATTGGTCTTTTTCCAGCCTTGGAGCAAAAGCAATCTAGACAGTTTATGGGGTTAGAAGCTAACAAATCCAAGAAGTAATTGTTTTATTGGTACTGCTGACTCCCATCCACCTCTTTTCCCATGTGATTACATCTGAACTCGACCTTGTGCATCAAGTTGGAGATGGAAATAGTATCCTAATGTTAGATTTTTTTTCAAGTGACTAAAGGGAAGTTTTAGATTCTCTAATCCACAAAATTTACTTTTATGCCAGTCAGAGATCTCTCCATCCAGAAAGTTGTGCCTTTCCAGGTCTCCTTGCCAGGAGAAAGCTTTCAGCATCACCACCACTGCTGCCTACATATCCTAAAGGAAAAAGTCAAGGAAGTGGGAGAGTGTGCATTACAGGGATGGAGGAGTTCAGCACGGCGTTTTCAAAGAGGATGGGGAAAAACAAAGAGCCTTGAAAAGTTCTCCTACGCAGGCTTGAGAGTTTTACACCAGTCACAGAAATCAGAGCCATTTCCCGGCAGCTTTTGCTGGCAGTAAGGCCATGGAGCTACATCATTAGAGAAGTCCTGTTGGGCATCCTTTGTAAGCTGCTGATTTCTCCTGGGTCCCGGGTTTCTGAGGCACACGGGAGAGCTGAGCTTTTAGGCAGCTGCACAGCATGCCTTGTGTTCACAGTTTTGCCAAGTGACCCGTTCACCAACAAGGCCTTCAGCAAACATGTTTTTAAACAATGTTTGTCATTTTGCTGGAGCCCGGGACTTGGCTCTTGATGTGTGCGAGTTGGCACAATTCCTTTTTGGGCTGTTGCACTTCAGAACTGCTCTGGACACCGACAGAGCTGCTCGTGTGCCACAGCTCATCTGCGGGCGTGGGTTCTCTGCTTGGAATTGGGGCTGAATGAGGACAGCTAACCTCAAACAACCTCTGGAGGCCTGCAGATCGTAGTTAAGAGAGCATAGGCTCATCTTTTTCTGGAATGGGTTGGCAGTGGAGCCATCAGTCAGCACCTGAAAAGCAGAATTGACTATTTGGTCATTCAACACAATGTAAAGTTAACTCATGTTTTATCCTTTGTGCCTGATTTTATTCCATTCTGTCCTCTGCTGTTTCTTCCATTTTTTTCTTAAAGTTTTCTGTTTTGCTAAATTGAACTCTGGCCTTCCTTACCAGTATTTTTGCTTTTCTGGCAGCAGACTGTGACTGAATGACCAATTCTATGTCAGAAGACCCTGCAAAGAAATAAAGTTTGTTGTGAACAAAACATAGCAGTTTAAGAAGAAATCCTAAATATAGTGGGGGAGAGTCTTTAAACTGCTGTCTTGACTCCCCAGTCAAAACCTGATCCTTGACTCATACATGGATAAACAAATTTGTCGAAGTACTGGGGAGAAGAGAGGGGAACACTCTGAGCCTTCGGGCCTCTGAGAGAGCTCCTGCTTGTGACACAGTTGCACATCTTGATATCCACAATCCAGAGCTTTTGATCTTCCGGGTGTCCTACAATTGATCCTAAAATCCATCCTCCAGAGGATCATACAGCTTAAAAGTTGTCTGAAGGTCGCCTCTGACTGCAGATGACTCTGGCAAATCCAACCTGCTGTTTTTATTACATTTACCAGACCCATAAGAACTGCCAAATATATTAGGGAGATTGCTTTAAAAAACTGTGAAGTTCTGACTCACGTCATTGCGTACACAAACCAAAATATCTGAATTGTGCCAAGGAACCCAAGCCTGAAAATTGGGCTTTGGTAATTTTCTGGGGGCTTGTGTTAGGCCTTTTATTTTCTTTTAAGGGATCTGGGAGTTGAGAGCATTATTAGTGTTGTAAATTAATTTTGCTTCTTGAAGCGAAACAGCTCTTCCACTCATAGTTAAATGTGAATGATGGTGTGACTGTGAACAGCACAAACTGACTGCAGCCAGATTCCCAGAATGAGCTGGTCTGACTCTGCAGAGGGAAATCCTATTAATTCTGGGAACAGAGATGATTCACTGCCACACTCTGGACTCTCGAGGTGGTTGTCCAGAGCCTGCTGTTGTGGCCTGATTTGTGTTTGATCTGGACTTGGCAAAGGGAAAGGGTTGCTAGGTCTAGCTAAATACTTTTAGAATCAAGGCATGCTTTATTTACTCCATTGAAAATTATCATTAGACTGATTTTTGACCCTATATATGTTCAGTTAGTATAAGCTTTCACTTGTTTTCATTGAAGAATGTTGATGTGTCTTCAGTGGTGCATCAGTCTTGTGCTGCAGTTTGGGTCTGTTTCATCCAAAATTCAAGGAGATTGTGTCGAAGTGGGTGCCTCTGAAGACTTAACAGAAACTTGCCTTGTGTTGATACAATCTCAATGGAGTGAGTTTTGCCAATGGCTTATTATTTATGGGCATGATTTAGATGAGAGAGAAAATTTGGGGTGATCTCCTCATACTTAAAGCTTTGGGATAGTGTGATTGCATCAAGATTTAAAAGCAGGGACTGAGCATGGGATGTCTGGATGGGACTTCTGAGCACTGCTGTAGTAAAAATAACAAATATGAATAACAAAAACAAGCACTGACTCGTGGCTTGTTTAAAAACCAAACAAACCTTTGATACTAACTAAGTGTGTGTGTACTTTTGATCTCCATTATTGGGTGCTGTCTTCTCATCTTTCTTATCTACTCTTCCAGTTGTCTCCTTGTGTTGCCATCTCATCTTAAAAGTGGGATTTCATAGCTTAGTTTGAAGGTAAAAGGTCTCTTATTTTGATTTTGTATCCACAAAACACTAGTTTTAAAGCCTTCACCCTGCTGCTGAGCTCAGCAAAGCAGAAGCCTGGATCTGGTTCCAAGGTGGGCTTTATTGCAATTGCAGTTGGGTATAATACTACAAGTACTTCATCTGTATAATAAAATCTTTACAGTGAACAGTCAGTATCTTCCTAGTTGGGAGGGGGAAAAATGCCTACCAAGTTTTTGGGGTTTTTTTGCAAAGAAAATCTGGGTAAGGACAATCAAAATGGACTTTTTTCTTGAGCTACCTTGATTGCTTTGGTAGAGCTCCAACCCCAGGGCCCTAAAAAGAGGGGGAAAAAAACCCCAAACCCCAAAATATTTTGGGATGACCTCTTTCAAAGCAACAACTTGCTTTTTTAACTATTTCAGTTTTTTATTTTTATAATTGCAGAACTAGAGCTCTAAATTGCAGCAAAAATTTCTAATCAGTTGACAGTTTTTTCCACAACACTTAAAATTTCCCTGTCGGATGAAGCTAGAATAAGTTACTTAGGTTCTCTTTTTGTTTGTGAATGCATCATGAAAAATTAGGATGTCCAGAAGGCTCTGTACTTGTCTGAAGTTTATATTAATGTTTTATTTATTAAAGCTGTATCAAAATCTGCTCA
Organism: Erpornis zantholeuca; assembly: GCA_013400515.1. NCBI lineage: Eukaryota > Metazoa > Chordata > Aves > Passeriformes > Timaliidae > Erpornis > Erpornis zantholeuca. The sequence goes on along the minus strand of VZTN01019847.1, from coordinate 280,936 downwards.
GACACACACACACTGTAAGTAGGGGTAATTACACCTTTACTCAAAAGCTTCATGATTCTTTCTGTAACAGCTCTCAGACCTCTTTAAACTTTTTTTAGAAGTACCTCACTCACTATTCAAGATGTTCAGGTATAAAGCAGGCTGTGAGAACACAAGAGGGATGCAGGAGGGTAAAAAAAGGGTTTCTCATTCTTCAAGTGATAAGCTCCTGTTTCAGAAGACCAGATGAATACAACTCTGCCACTTGTGGCATTGCATATGTGCCCACACCCGAGAAATTAATCACCTGAACTGTCCACCCACAAACCATTTCAGCACTGGGAAGGGCATTTCCATACAAAGCGGGACAAAATTCTCAATGGTGGAGGAGGGAAAAAACATTTTTCTGAGTAGATTTCTGCTTGGGGAGGTTGCTTGCAGAAAAGCAATAACCTGTTCAAAAAGCTAATGTGTTCTTGTTGTGCTGTATCCGTGCCTGCAGGCATGCTGTCTCCCTGATGGTTGGCTCCCCGTTGGATGGGGGCAGTTCCCAAGCTGCTGTCCTTGCTTTGATCTCCAGGAAGCTGACTTTACTAGAACTCTGTGTGGGGGTATGTTTTGCAGCAAATTCCTTTGCCAGGGGGTTAAAGAGAGCATGAAGAACTATGTATTCCATTTATTTCAGAAGCCTCTAGGATTTCTACATTCTAGAGGACGCTTATGGCTGGAAAAAAGGGCAAATGCTTCACCCATTGTCAGAAAGGGCAAGAGGGACAATTCAGGCAGCTGCAGCTGCAGGCAGTTTCACTTCTGTCCCTGAAAAATAAATGATGGAGTAAATTTTCTTGACACATTTCTTGGTACATGAAGGAAAAGGAGGTGACTTGAAGGTCAGCATGGATTTGGAAGAGAGAAGGTGACCTAACTGCAGCCTTCCAGTACCTGAAGGGAGCCTGCAAGAAAGATGGAGAGACTCTATTGACAAGGGCCTCGAATGACAAGACAAGGAGGAATAGTTTTAAACTGAAACAGAGCAGGGTTAGATTGGATTTTGGGAAGAAATTCTTCCCTGTGAGGGTGGTGAGGCCCTAGCACAGGTTGCCCAGAGAAGCTGTGGCTGCCCCACCCCTGATCTTTAAAGTCACTTCTATGATTCTCTGATTTACCCTTGGTATGCTTAGCTGGACCAATCTGGTCCTGTTTTGTGATAAAATGACTGAATCTGTGGATGTGGGGGAAGCTATGGATATCATTTACCTTGACAATAGCAGAGCTTTCAGCATTGTCTCCATCAGATTGCCAGCATGCAGATAAGGGTGTTACAGTCAAGGTGGGAAAAAGAAAGCTGGCTGGCCATTCAGGCTACAAGAGTTTAATGGGTCATACTTTGCCTGGAGGTCACTTATAAGCAGAATTTCCTAAGAGTTTATCTGGGAACTTACCCTGTTTAGCACCTTAAAAAAAAAAAACAAACAAAACAAAAAACCCGCAACAAAATCTCCAGGTTGTAGTGCATTCTTTATGCCACAGTCTCTACTGATAACTGGCAGTGTTGTCGTAAGTAATATCTAACTTAGGAGGCTGGAGAAGGGAAACAGGCTCTGGATGTCTGAGCTTCTGAGTTCTGGTAGCTTTCCTGGTCTTCTTATACATCCTTTGGCTTTAACTCTCCTGCCTCTGCTGGGTAGTGTTGGTTCCAAGGAAGTTTCTGTGTTCCAGAGGTCACTCCCTAAACAAACCTTTGTGAGATAAGGTCTTCCGGCTGCCCCAGCACATCCTGGCAGGGTGTTTTAAGTCACAGGAATTATTGCACTTGGTGATAGTGAAGCAAGTGAGTGGCAGGCAGCAGAGGGATTAAAACAGAGGCAGTGCCATTAACAGCACTTAATATTCATGTTCACAGTCCCTGGTCCTCATGGGAGATTTCAACCACCCAGGGAGCAGGATAGGAAGGACAAAGCCCTTCCAGTGCCTAAAGGAGGCCTATGAGAAAACTGAAGAAGGACTTGAGAAGATGTGAGATACATCGAAACTTCATGTTCTTCCTTCAGGACAACTGTTTAAATATTAATCTGCTACCTCTGCTGTCAAATAAATGAAAATAGTTTTCACTCTTTTAATGTGGGATGAACTAGATGTGCAGTGTGTCACAAGCTCATAGGAAACTTGCAGTGAGTGAGTTCCCATTTCAACAAACATGCTTTAAATAAAATACCCCCTTAGGCATTTTTCTGGAGCAAGGTTTATTTGACCTGTGTCAGCAGAAAGCAAGCAAGGACCTTGTGTCTCATAAGTTCTGTTTTTTTTAACCCAAAGGCCTGTAAGAGCAGGGTTCATCTTCCCTAGATAGAATACTTAAGCTGTAAAATCTGTTCCCATGCTGTGGGTAGAAGTTCTAAAACAGCCACAGAATTCCACATTGCACTGCTAGAGATACCCAGAATGTGTTTGAGAGCTCGTTCATGTCGCTGCTTGTTCAAATATGCTCTTGCCAGCTGGTTTCTCTGCCAAACTTCATGCCCAAGGTGCAACTCAGCTTTCCAGGTACACTATCCAAGTTACCCAAGTTTCTAAGAACACAGAGGTGGGGCTTGTAACTTCTTGTAAAATGTCATTTTCACTGGACTGTTTCCCATGTCACATTCTCTCCACGTATGTGGTATCAGGAAAGTGATGAATCTTTTTGAGAGGTAAGGCCTAAACCCACAGCATGCCTTCTCTGAGATACCCAAGGGTTTCCTCTGTGAAAATAGGGTTTGCTGTTTTATTGTCTTCAAGGTAGTAAAAAGCTGAGATAGACTTGGGGTTTTTGTTTGTTTGTTTTGTTTCAGGGCATTGTTTGTTTATATTTTTCATTTGCTTTTGTTTTCCAGAAAGGGCAGAGAGCAGTAAATACGGGTACATATAACTGCTAATGTCATAAAGTGTGGTGAAACATAGAAATAGCCTGTGGAGAAAGCATGTATTGTAGGTAAGAATTTGAAGAGGGATGTGTAACATCACTGGGTGTATCCAGAAAGATAAGCAGGGAAAATACAGAGTTGCTCAAAGGACTGAGACACAAGACTCTCTCCTTCTCCATTCTTTTTGATGCATCCATCCTCCTGCATGTTGTCACCTCAAGGACAGGATTTTTTCTGCACGGGGCTCTTGCTTTGTCCATTGAAGAAAGGACAGTTAGGTTTTGATTTCTGTCTTTCCACCAATTTAAAGTTCTAATCCTTACCATTTCATATCAATTAGCAAAATAAGTGACCAGGCTTTATTATATCTGTGTAGAATAAATAGAAGATTTTAATCACTTCATAAACAGCTGACAAAATACTGCTTTAGCATCTCTTCCTAGCATCAAATAAGTGGTTCTTTAAATCTAATCCATTTAAGGGATTTACACTAAGAAAGGATGCACAAGAGATCGAGGCACGGAAGTTCAGAGGGGGGAAAAATTCTTGTTTGTGAAGGCTTATATGTGCTAAAAATACATTGTGGCATGTAGATAGGAGTCTCATTCTAATATTTTTAACCCATTAAACCTGATCCTTTAAAAGATTAATGTCTCCACAAATCCTGAGTACTGATTTTGCTTGTTTCTGCTTCACAGTGAGCAGAAACACAAACTGATCAAGGGCAATGGGCTGGGTTCTGTTGTGATGTCTAAAGGGCATCAGGACTCTGCACTGCAACCTGAACAGGAAAGGAATACAGAACAAATCCAGTTTGCTGTAATTCAGAATTGTTAATTTAGTGCCTGTATGATTTTGATGGAGTTTTATCAGTGGAGAGTCTGAGCCTTTAGGGAATGGTAATTAGACACTTCCCTGTCAATTTTTTTATGTGAACAGTGCATTGAATGGGAGGACAGTAACCATTCTTAGCAGCATGGAGACCTTGAGCTTCCATGGGGCATGGAAGCAGTAAATAATTTTGTCATCCTTCCAAAATTCTCCCCTTCAGCCCTTCTGTTTGAAGCTTGAAAGATTATCATTCTTTTTGCCCTTCCCCTGTTATTTCTTCCATTTCTTTCTGACAGACAGGATTTTCTGCCTTGGGGCCTAGCAACCCATTTCCCCACTTTCCACTAACCCCAGAAATCTCCAGGGAAGGTTTTGATCAGAACACCACTCAGTCATCAGCAATTCTAGCTGCACCTTTTCCAAGTCAGCTCTGACCCAAATCCAGTGTGCAGCTCTACTGCTCATTTCTGTTTAGTGATCTGCAGATCGTTACAGCCATGATCAGCTCTGTCTCATCTTCACATACCTCCTTCAGCTCCCGGAATTCTCCAGTAACCTGTCCCTCCCATGTTCCTCAGCAACTACAGTCAACAGTAAGTAAATTCTTTGCCATTTTAGCACATCATCTCAGATGCAGAAAGGGGAAATACCAGAGGTGAATTTCCTGAGATTCAGGACCTGATGCCTGCGTGTTCCAGTGAAGATGGATCACCACCACATTTGGATGATGGCCAAGAGTGCTTCCTGATCCTCCTTCCTCACCAACATACACCTCCACAGCCCCCCTTTCCCAGTTTCAGATGTCACCTTTTAAGCAGGGTGGTAGAGCTGTACTCTTTCCTACCAGCAATCTGGACTTTAGGTGTAGTCGAAGAAAGCTGAAAATGAGATTACATCTTGTATCTTGGATTTGGGCTGGCCAGTGCTGCACACTGGCTGATAGTCTGACAGCTGATAGGATGTTCAGAAGGAAAGTCAGAGTGTCATTATGGAATGGTTTGGGTTGGAAGAGACCTTCAAGCTCATCTCATTCCAGTCCTCTGGCATGCAGGGGCACCTTTCACTAGACCAGGTGATCTTAAAGGCCATCTCTCTTTAGGAAGCAAAGTCCTTTATTCTGTCCCCCTCTGTATATGTTTTCTTCCTCTCAGCATAATACAAACCTCTTACTCCTGAGTGTCTGCCCTTTTCCCAAATGGGATTAACTATTTATTCTCCTTTTCTTGTGTTTTCTGTGTGCCTCTCTTCAAGTTCATAGCTCAGGTGCACTGCAGGAATATTAGCCATGCAGCCATGGATACCAACCAGAAAAATGCTCTGTGGTTTGGGATTTGTCCAGCTGGGAAGACTTGCCAGCAGAACTTCCTCATATCAGTGTCTTCATATGCTGAGCTAAACCCACGTTTGCTTGTGTCTTACTGAAGTGGTTTAGGTGGTATCTATATCTCCATAATGAGAAGTTGGAGTCGTAAAGATACAGATCAGTTATTGAGTTGCTTTGTGGAGCCAATTCTCATCAGTTCTTTTACATCAGGCAGCTGATGTGTTTCAAAGGTTATCATTTTACTGGGAGCCTTGAAAGGGAAGGTGTTGGCCTCGGATTGTTATCTTATCAAATAGGAACGTATTTAATGTTTATTGCTGTGAAATATTAACCAAAAATAAACTGTGGAATTTGTTGATAGATATTGTTTCATCTCCCGAGGTACACTGCAAATACATTCACATCCCTGGATAGAAGGTGTGTCATGCTGAGAACTGAAATGCATAAAATAAATGAATCTTTTTAAGGTTCACTGTCAACTAGGCAAATTTTGCTGCAGGCTCTAAGTGAAACGACAGCTTTTTATTTCTCCAACAATTTCAGTGTTGATTGATATCAGATGATGACACTGCTCTTGTGCTACCCACAGTGTTTTCATAATAGTGTAATATCTCCAGGTAGTTTAGCTCAGGAGAGAAAGGTGAGCCCTTACGGTGCTCTGTCATTCCTGTTTCAGTGACGTGATTGGGAAAGTTTCACCTTTATCCTCATAATCCAAAATTATGGATGTGTAAAGAGAAAATCCGCTGACTAAGTGTTGCTCTGTGGGAATCAAGGAGGCCATTTCACAAGGGCAGGTTCAGCTCCTAGCAGCATCGGTGTTTGTACTTTGTACACAAGCAGGGCAGGTCTTGCTCCAGTTTTGAAGTTATTAGGCCTGGGTCATCATCCAATTATTAATATAAAGCACAGTCTTTAATCTCTGCTCCTGATTTCCTTAGTCATTACTGGGTGCGTGAGCTGAGGAAGTCCTATAAAGTACAATGGAAGGACACTGGAAATGTTGTCTGTTAAACAAAAAAACAAAAACGACAAAAAAAGACCTGCCTGTATGCTCATTTTTTATGACTGAAACAGCTGAGGAGGGAGCCTGGGTATTCCATAGGCATAAAGGGAATAACTCCTAGAAATTTTCTCTAGTTCTGAAGGATGTTATTAATAGTGTCCTTAAAAAGAACCATACCAACCTTCTGCCACTACAGTGGGTTTGGAACAGGTAGAAGAGCTGCAGAAATAGTGCAGTCTGAGCTCATGTGAATGTCCTGGGAAGGAGGGAGGGATCCAATCTCCTTCCACCAGGGAAGAGGAAGGGAACCACTACAGTTGCCCTTAATTTTTCCCTGCCAAGGCACAAAGAAAGAGCGAGCAGAAATGCGAGTGACAACAGAAGTAGAAACAGAAGCAGTGATACATCTTTGAGTCTGCATAATTTCATTAAGCACTGCAAGCAAGGCTTCATTTCTGTGTGCTTGAAAATAGCCAGCTGCCTTCTCTTTCTCTGGAGCAATCACTTTTTTTGGTAAGAAACAAAGCCAGGAAGGTTCCAGACCAAGGCACCGTGCCCAGGTCAGTGCCTGTCTGTGGGGCCAGGACCTGTTTTATCTCCTGTCGATATACTCCAGAGTGTTTTCCCTCTTGTCTCCAAAGAGCAGTGACATTGAGATTGATTTTCTACAGTCCTCGTTGTCTGTAATGCTTTAATTTTAGAAAATGCAGGTGTTCTAAAGGGTTATAAAATCTCACCTAAGTTACAGCACATTCAGTTAAAAACCTGTGCACGTATTTCTAAATTCTTCCTTGTTTTGTTTTTGTTTTCAGAATGTGTTTATACTCTTGTAAATGGCAACGCAGAAGCCCATCTGTTTGTTAGGGATAAATAGTGAAATTGTAGATTATCTCTAGTAGATATTTATCAACATTGTGCAGACTCAAATACATACAAATTTGGATATCACGTTTTAAATTAATTCAAATAAGTTTATTTCATTTATTCTTCTTTAATCACTGCTATTGCTTTGTGTCTCTCTTTTGGGGAGGCTGTTTGGGAAATACTGACTATTTTGCATGTATTAAGAAATCCCCCTATATTAGATGTATTTCAGTAGGGAAGACAGATGATAAAAGAAATCAAACTGATGGACTGGGAACAAAGGAAATCATGGGCTTGACAGTCAACCTGTAGCCTCCACCAATAGTAGCTGGAAATGTTTCCTTGGAAACTGGGCTGAAAACCAAATTCTCTCGTGTTAAATTTTCAATTTAACTGAAAAGCCAGTTGTATGTGCTATTAACTCTCCATATGTGCCATTGTGTATTTTAAATAGCAGGGCATATGAAGTAGGTGCACATGGGATATGTTTCTGAGTTCTTTGGTTTTGATTCAAAGGTGAACGTTTCTCCAGTAACAGTAGGAGAAAGCAAATAATTCCCAACTTTTACACAGAAATACATGCTGTGAAATTACCCTTTGTTCTGGACAGAATCAGTTGCAGAAGAAACTCACTGCTATGTAATTTGTCAAAATAAAATGTAATGTTAGTTTCCCAGGGAGGATCCAGATTTTAGAGAATGTGATGGATTCATTATTTGGAGTAAGAGCAGGGGATGACTGAGCAACTATTGTAAGACCAAATATTTTTTGTGCTAGAGGCCCAAAACTGAAGGCTTGCTTGTATCTGTGATAAAAATTAACCTCCTGCTGAAGTGGACATGGAAAAACAAGAACTAGCAATCCCGAGGCATTGCTTCCCTGCTGCTGTTTCTAGCAGTGGTATACATTTAACTTCACCCAGTTGTGTGTTATCCATCTGCCTGCACAAAATGGACTCCATGAAAAGCTCTGGAATAGGTGCTTTTGAGATCTGGGGCTGTTTCTGTCAGTGTTTTTCATGTACCATTTCAGCACTGATTTGGGGTCTGTGCTGCATCAAACGAGAGTTGACACAGCTGCCTCAGTGTTCATCTGTGCATTGCAGAGAAGATTCTTTTGATTTTCTACCTTAGTGGCTGTCCATCAGTTTTTCCCATTTACCAGTGTCTGCTTTGGTCACACATCACTCAGTCCTCAGTCCCTCTCAGATGTGTCCTCTGAGGACAGTTTTACTGCCTTCCTTTGGTTTACATCACTAAATGGCAATTTCTGTGTTCCCTATCCATGTTAACTCTGTGGACACATCAGGATTGCTACCTCTGGGCAGCTTTCCTCCAGATAAATGTAAGCTCCTGATTAGAATGGGTCAAAAGCAGTTTATGGGTAGGAAGGGCATGAAGAGCAAAGCAGTTATATTTGTATCCTCTGTTTTGTAAACATGGAGCTGGAAAGAGTGATGTTCCCAGTCTGCTTGGAGGCAAGAGGCATTCTACAGTCAACTTCATCTTTTCTCAGGGCTGGTACTCTCTGGGGCTGGCATTCCTCTGCCTCACCTGTGTGCTTCTCCCTTCCTTTTCCCTGGGGACCTGTGCCCTCCCAGCTCAGGGCTGTAAAGCAATGAACAGTGTCAGAGGAGAGCACCTGGAACCTACCAAAAAGGACAGATTTTTCCACAAGCCTGTCACCCAAGTGTTTTACTATTCACCCCAATGAATGTTGCCTTCATTAAACACAATTTCTTATAATCCAGTTACAGAGAGATAATATTCCCAAGCCTAAATGCGTGCTGTATTTTTTTTTACCATAGATTAGGCTTGGAGTCAGTGCCAAAATCTTGATGTTAATTTGGCCCTCAAAAGGCAGCTCTCAGGAAAGAAGCACTTGGTTAAGGAAGGCATATTGCCTCCTAAAGGGCTTTAAAATAGCTAGATTCTCATTCCACTTGTGTGACCTTGGGTAAGTCACTTCAAAACTTTGTGTCTGTTTCCTCATGTGAAAAATTATATGGCTGTTCTTTATAAAGAACTTGCTAATGAAGAAGGCTATGTAATAGTTAGGTATTAATGGAATATTTAATAAAAAAACCTATTTGAAATCCAAAATACATGTGTGGAGACCTTTAGTTATCCTTCTCTCCCTTCTGCCTGTATCTAATCTGGAAGGTTGAGGCACATTTAATCAGTGTCATTCCCTGGTCACTGATAGAACTTTGAGACCATCCTCTTTCAGTTTGCTTTCCATGCGCAGCCGTGGAAGCAGTGAGTTCTTGGGAGTGCTGGTGCTCTCTAGGAAAGCTTTGTGTGCTTGTCTGCAGATTGTTCAGGTACTAATAGATGTTCAAATCCCTGGCATCAGGGGAATCAGCAGAACATGAAACCAGAGTGGTGAGAGACATCTGTGCTAAAAATAAAATAAACCCGGAGTAAGATAAGCTCAGTGTCCAGGAAAGGGAACATTCAGTGAAAGTAATTCAGCACTGAAGAAGGAAAGAGTATTTTACTAAATAATAGCTAGATTTTAAAATTATTATGTGTGATGTTTAGTTAATGAAAAGAGGCTTTAAACTGTACTAAACATTTGTATGCCTAAAAGTACATATTTTAATATATGTAGAAGATAATGTAAATGAAACACCTAAACCACTCCCTTCCTTCTATAAACCATGATGAGACCTGACTGGGATGATGTAATTTGCTGGATTACGTCTTTCTTTGAAACACTTTTTGTAGCTCATGTCAGATGGTGGCTCAAATCAAATACATCTTTGCTCTACTCCTGCGTGCTAGTTCTTGTGCCCCTGGATAATTTCTCTGCCTACATGTGCTTTTGTGCTCCCATCCTCTGACAGGAGCTGCATTTAAGTAACTCACCAGTCCTTTTCACTTCTTCTCGTTAGTTTTTATTCTGCCAGCCAGGCTAGATGGATTCCAGCTCCAAAGGCACAGGCAAGCCCATGCCCTGGGAAGGTGCCAGGACTTCTGAGCTGCAGCACTGAAAAGAGGAAGTGGCAAGAAATGCCCTTTCTGTTCTATAAAGGTGAACCTTCTGTTAAAAGAGATGAGATTTTCTCTGAGGCCAGCAGCACACCTCCAGGGAGTTGGTTCAGCAGGTCGCTTTAGGGACTGAAGCAAAATGTTGTATAGGTAAGAGGGAAGAGAAGTGCTGTCTTTAAGCTGAGACCAGCAATTCCCTTTCTCAGTCCTTCCCAGCAGAGAGCCTTTTCTGTGGAAGGCAAGGCATGTATTTACTTGCTCTCTCCTCCACTGCAATTTGGCAATTTGGCTGCTTGCTTGAGTGACAGAAGTGAAGGTGACAGCTACTCAGGGTGCACTTGATCCTGGTCTTGGAATGCCTGGTGCAGGCTACAGTCCAGCTTCTGCCTGTCTGTGTCCTGCGCTTGGGATGAGGCTCCCACTTCACTGCTGTTATTTGGCAGATGTCATGGATTTGATGTGCAGTGATACCTTCATAATAGATGTTATCTCGTTCAGTTTAACCTGATTAAACTCTCCCAGACATCTACTTAGGTAAGGTAGATGGGATGAGTTTGAGTCGGAAGGATTAGGAGATGTCTGTGTGATCATGAAAGGGTTGGAGGCAGAGGAAGGAATTTGTGGGGCATCACCTCTAACTTGCACATAAACACACTTGGTGAAATCGGGGCCCAGGCTGTGGCAGAGGAAGAAGGGCTGCCACAACATCATCCAATCGCTCCCCATTCCCACTTCTTGGACAGGTCCTGACCTTTTGGTACTGTAGCAAGAGAGTGGGAGGGAAGGGGTGGACGGGTTCACTTACCCTCCAGAGTCAGTCCTTGAGTAATGCTATTGCTTTATAATAATGGTGAACAAAGTTCCGAGTTCTTGTGTTGTCTCCCTGGGGACTCATGTCACCCAGCTTGGTACAGGCGTTTCTTTCCTAATAGAAGAAACTGGGTGTAGGCGTAATTCTGCCGTGGTATGTGGGAGGGAAATCTTGGGGAACAGATGGTTCTTGGTGAACAGACTCCAGTGACTAAGACCGACTCTCAAAAAAGAATTAATCTATCAAGCTTATTTGCTGATGAACAGAAATAGGAAAAATAAGCATAATACAAACAAAAAATGAACGATGAAGCAAGGCTGCCTGTTGTATGTTTGACAGCAGTATTTCTCCCTGGTAAAGAAATTGCTTTTTAATAGCTCTCTTATGGAAGAGATTCTCTAAGCTGTTTCTTCTTAAAATTCTAAGGTATTTATTATTGAGCACAAAAGGGCAGAAAACCAGGCACTCGAAACTCAGAATGAAATAAAAGAATTCTGCACTAGGAGAAATTATGCATCCACACATTCAGTCTGTCTACTTGAGGGTGGGAACCATTAAAGATGGAAGACCCACCAATATGTACAGTTGGAAGGGACAAATTCTTCACTTATGCTCATTTCAGTCCACTAACATACTTACCCCTAAAAGGTCATGGTTTAATTATTGACGCTGATAATGACTGTCATGACCAATACAGAACAATTTCTGAGTAGGTGGATTAAAGTCTTTCCCCATGGAACAGTTTTTCCTCTACAAAAGAAGTATTGTGGACTACTGCTCAGTCGTGAGTAATCTCTTAAGAGCTCCTTGTCAGCCATTTGATAGGCTGATGTTTCATTTTCAGGGTGTTTAACAATCCCACCAGCTGGGAGTTAGCATCTCAATTTTACCAGCGTGACAACTGAAAGTGGTTCAGTGAGGTGGCCCTTTCTTACATGGCACTATTTTTTCAGGACTCATTTGATTGCTGTATTGACTGAAATGCAATTTTAGGTCTGTTAGGCCTGCAAACCCAGCATAGCTCAGGGGAGATGATTTAAAAGTCCATATCTGTGGCAGACTTTTCAGTTTAGGGCTGCCTGGGATGTAGTAGGGAATTCCCAACCTCTTATGTTAACCAGTAGTCCAGGACACTCTGCTACTGCTACTAAAAATGTAGCAGACGAGGCAGAGTTTCACTTGGGTTTAATAGAAGGAGTGCTAAGCAGTTTGAGTCTTAAATTCTCTTTCATTTTGGCATTACAGTAAAAATGTCCACTTTTAAAATAAATTACTGTACATGCTCTGAACCATTCTTAGCTGCAATAACTGGTATTAAACTGCAGGAGTAAGGACTATCCAATACAAAACATCCTGCAGTAATGTTTCAGAAATGGAATCTGTCGTGGTAAAATCATACCTAAATTGGCAATCATACCTAATTTTGAGGAACATGCAAGGAAATGCAGATTTCCATGGCTGCAATCCTAAATGTAGATTAGCATCCCTTTGGAGTTGGGCTTTAATCTTGGAGATGATCTCCTGAGCTGCTGTTTCTATGGTGGCACATCACCAATACCCTATAGGGCCCAGATGGCTCCAGCATTGTCAGGGTTGTATATTAGTTGTTATTTCTCTTCATTCAGAGAGTGATGATCAGATGTAATTATATAAATTGAGCCTTTTCAGGAGATGCTTTTAGGCACGTGGGAGGGAAGGAAACACGGTGTTTTGGAGAGTCATCTCTTCCATTGTAAAAGGAAAGAAGATATTCTTGGTTTGGTGTGTTTTTACTCTCTCTGAATTAGGCAAAATTGAAATGATCTGAGTGATGAATTGGGCAAATGATGGGGAGATAATAGCTGTGCTGTTACCCCAGAGAGAAGATGCCAAAACTGAATGCCTTTCATTTGAAAGGTGTGAGTTGCTATAAAATGTTCCACATCAGGAAAATTGCATGGACTAGGATTTTACTTGTCCTTTCCTCATAGTTCTGCTGACCTGGTGAGCTAAAAGGTTTTTGCTGTAAAAATGAGTCTGAAAGCAGCATATCCCTGAAGTTAGAGGAGTCTGTATGTGAGATACTTCACCATTAACTTGGATACTGCTGGAGAGAATACAAGACACAGGTTCACCAGTGGGGCACGTGCCACTTCTTTGCTGCAGCACTGCAGTATTTCTCCTTTCCTGTTTGGGCACCCCATACAACTGCTCAGAGGACCCTGGTGGTACAAAGGGTCCCAGAGAGGTGGAGATGTGGTGGATGGCAGCACCAAAAAAAGGTTCTGCAAAAGAAAAGCACAGAGGAAGGTGAGGACCAGTGGGGTACAAGAGTTCTCCCATCACAGTTACAATTTCAGTGTTGAAGATCCATTTGTGCTGTCGTGGTTCCCTCAGGCTGACAGGGATGACACCACGAAACAATTCCAGAATCTCTCTTAGATCAAAATACACCAGTGGGTTTGTGATTTTCCTGTGCAAGTATGAGAAGCAGAAATGTCATGAGCTGAGCACAGAACATCCAAGATTAGTGTTTTCTCTTTCTGTTACAAGTGCTTTGGAATTACAGGTGTCATTTGGTGGGAGGATGGAGACAGAAACTGACTGGGTGTGATGCTGAGCATCCATCTGGAGGTGGGTTGAAGGCTGTCTCTGTTGATTGAAGGATAGAGCTGGTCTTTCAGGCTGGTAAGCCAAAGCAGATAGCCATAGGTTACCTTATGGTTACCTGACTCTCCCCTTCAGGGTCCAGGCTTGAGACATAACCCGAATTAAGAGATTATGATGATTTTAAATTAAGCAATACACTGCTAAGAGACTAATAAAGCAATTAAATGATCGCTAATCTAAAAGCACCCACAACTATAAAGCTGCTGATTATCATTATAATTGTTATGAATCACATCCAACTTCTGTTGAGTTATAATTCTATCTCCCTTCCCACTTCAAGTCTATTCTCCCCCTTTTGTCTGTCTCCCCCTTTCTCCACTGGCTCACACAAGTCTTTTCAGATGAAGACGTGATGGAAGTTCCAGCAGGTTGTCCAATAGGGGTCCTTTCAACATCACTGTGGGCTTCGATTCATCACCATCTGTAGGCGTCCACACATCACTGACAAAAAAACCCTGTCCTCTTTTATTCTGTACCTGATTTTATATCTTCCTGTTCTCTATTTTTGGATGTTTGGTTTTTGGACCACCCTTGCCCCTCACTTTCTCTATCCAAACTCTTCTCAAATAAACAGTCTGTCCCCAGTTACATTTTTTTCCTAGTTTGTCCCATTTCTGCTGCATTCATTCTCAAATTTGGTGGATTTTTTCAGTGCTGTTCTTCAGGCAATCTTGATTTGTATAGTTTTATTTACATTGTTGCCTGGCTACAGGTGACTTTGGGAGACTTTGCACCACAGAACTCCTCTACCGGTATCATACTGGCATCATATTGTTTACCATATTCACTCACTTATACAATTCTATTTTAGTCTTGACTCTTCTACCCAGTTCTGATTAAGCACAAGCAGTTTCTCCTCTTGTGCGTAGCCTGCATAACCCAGCACCAGAGTAACCCATTTTTCACACTCTGGTTTTGTGCTCATGCAGATTGTTGCCCTTGAGCTGTTTTAATCTCTTTCCTCATTCCCAGGAGCAGCATTTCTTGGTGCTCCATCAGGATCTCCTGCATACACCTTATCACACTGTGGTAGCTGTACTGTGATGCCAGAATGATTTTTTGCCTTTTCTTTTATACCCCTCTTATATACCCTTTTATACGGTTTTATGTATTCTTAATGCTTTTAGCCTACATACTTGTAATTTTCCAAGTCTGATAACTTAGCTGAGACCACTGTACTGTTAAACCAGGAGACCAAACATCCAAGGTTTGGTCTCTCCATTCTGGAGAGACACCAAGGTCCTCTCCAGAACACATTTTGTACACTAAGATAGGCCCACCCAGGGGAAGGTTCCTCAGAACAGGGGTTCATTCTAGCCTCTCATTGAGGAATCTCTGATAGATATGTTAATTTGCAAGGCCTATAAGTGTGTGCATTAGAGTGTGTGAGGGGGATGGTGCATGCATTTTGGGGCATTTCACCTGGACAAAGTGCTGCACCCAAGGATCCTTAAATAAATACCAAGGTAAGAACCCCTTTTCCCCATAAACCGTGTTTTGGTTTTAAATTTAAGACTAGGAAAAGACAACACTGTATGCCCTAGAGATCCTAACTTTACAATCACATAGTTTGGGGCAGGTCTTTAAGTATTGGGTTGTTTTTTTTCCTCAAGGAATCTGGGAAACCCATGGGCTGCCTCTACCGACTGTAGCAGGACAGGTGGAGAAATGAGTTGTACTTCCCCTCAGTTAAATATGTAGTTAGGATATACAGTATAGCCTCATGCAAGTAGTATTTGCAGAACATTGTGTATTTCTTACTTGGGTGGGGCGAGAGGTGCAGTTCAGTACCTCTGGACGGTTGGTTGGGGTATGTTCTGATTGTTTCTCCTCCACTCCTTCTGCCAGGGCTTTTTCCCTGGTAGATTAAAGCATTAAAGGAATTTATAACCTCGTGGGACCACGGCCAAGGACACAGGCTCATTACTGGTAATCCCTGCTCAGACAGATGGGGAGGCTTTTGTGTACAAACAACTTTTTGTTGTTCATAGAATCATAGAATCATAGAATAACCTGAGTTGGAAAGGGCCTGCAAGGATCATCCAATCCAGCTCCTGGCCCTGCACAGTTTAACCTGGTTGGAAATGTTGCTCGTTCTGGTGACACATGGGCAAATCACACCTTACATAATTAGCCCAAGTGCTCACTTTTCTGCCTTGTCTGGTCTGGGTAACATAAAATTAACTGGCACAGTCTAGAGCTGGAATCTCAAGGCAGTGAACATGAATTCCAGTTCAGCTTACATGAATTATCCTCTTTGGTCTCCCTTGGAAGCAGTATGAGTTTGAAGTATACCTGCAAAGAAAAGTAACTTTTCTCTTGAGAAATGTATTGAAGATTGCATGTCAGTGTGAAAGATGTCTTGAGCCACAAATCCTGTGCTCAGAAAGTTGTAACATTCTGGCTTTAGCTGGAAGAATTAATAGAGTGCCAGAGATGGTAACTGCAGCTTGTTGATTACCCTTCAGCAGTCTCTGAGATGCTACAGCAAGCTAAAACCTGAGCCTGGCTTAAGGACACTTGATAGGGCTTTCTTGATCCTGTTTAAAATGTGTGTGTGTTTCTTTCCATACTAAAATATCTGGATTTCTGTATTGTTTAACAAAAAAACCAAACCAAACCAAAACAGACCCCCAAACCCCCCCAAGAAACCACCAAACAAACAAAAAACCCAACAAAACAACAAAACGCAGATAAACTCCTACCTGACTGCAAACAAAACTCATCTTTCCCTGCCTTAAAGACGAACGGCCTTGCAGGGTGTGTGAAACATCATCTGACTTGTTTTTTACCATCAGGCCTGTCAGAACATTCTAGTGGGGTGCAACTGCAATGGCAGGAGAGGGAGAAACATTTCAGAGGGTGTAGCTGAGCCATCTGTGGCAACGCTCTGATCTTTGTACGGGGAAGTGAGCGACATCTGCTCCTGGCAGACGTGTTACTATCGCAGGCTGACGGGAAATGGCCCTCCTGACAACAGGTATCTTTGTTGTGAAACAACACAACACCTCCTGCTTGATGAGACCCAAGCGACTGGAAAAGGGAGTCTGCGTGCCAAAAGGCTGCTACAGGCTTCCTAGGATAAATCCGCCTTTCCTTTGCATCCACATAGTTTGACAAAGTTCCCTGGAATTGATTTTTTTTTATAACTTTTTGAATTGGTGAATTTTAAGAATGTTCATTATGGGCAGAACTAATTGAGCCAGGCATTATCATAAAGGAGTCCATGTTTTGAATAACATGCAGAGAGGTTGGATTCAGAGAGAAGGTTTGAGCTGTGATTCCAGAGGGGCTTCTGCAACCGTATCCAAAGGGTTTCTATGGATTCTTCTGAGAACTGCCCGTAATCAGAGGCATTGATTACAGTTTGTCTCCAGTAGCAGGGGTACTTGCAGATCCAGACTGTGCTGTAAGTAGCTGGCACTATTTGGACAGATGGTTCTATCTTCTTAAAGAAGTTTTAATTTCCCTAAGCTGAAGGCTCCTTGGATGGAAATCAAGGATTACTTGTAACTTTCTGCTTCCTTGCTTGCTTGGAATAGTGACACTACAGAAAATCGGTTTACAGTGGTTAAGACATCCATTCTTGGATGTTTTCTTAGAATATCAACTGTTTTCTTCACTGGATTGGTCTCCTGTTCACAAAGGCCCTCACTTCTAGTAGTGTCCCTGCTCTTGCTATCATTCTTCTAAATTGCATTAGCTTCTGATAATCTCCCAGGAATTTTCCTGTTTGTTTTCTCACTGTGTGTGCTGCCTGGAGCCTGACTCTGGAAATATGATCCTAGTTAAGTGACAGCAAGAAAAAAAGACAGGTATTTAACAGGATGGGGTACCCCAACATAGGGCTTTTCTTTTAAGCACCACTCAAAAAATTATATTGTCATGATGAAGATAACAAAAATATATGTGGTATGACATATAGAAAGGCCAAAATATTTGTGTCAGATGTGAGCACAAAAGAAAAATGCTGAAATGAGAAATCATCCTAGGCAAATCATAAAATCATCAAATGGTTTAGGTTGGAAGAGACCTTAAAGATAATCTCATTCCAAGCCCCTGCCATGGGCAGGGACACCTTCCACTCTCCCAACTTGCTCCAAGCCCTGTCCAACCTGGTCTTGGACACTTCCAAGGATGGGGCAGCCACAGCTTCTCTGGGGATCCTGTGCCAGGGCCTCAGCACCCTCACAGGGAGGAATTTCCAAGAATATCCAATCTGAACCTGTTGACGAGAACAACAAGTGGCTGAGAGCAAGGTCCAGCACAGCACCTCTCCTCACTGACTCCTCTGTCATTTGGAGAAGGAAGTTCTCATCAACACATTCCAGGAACCTCCTGCAAAACTTCCATCTTTAATTGATTGTACTGTTTGACACGTCCGTAAATTGAATATTCTTGGCATGAATTTCAGTCACTGAGACCAGTTGGCAGGTAATGGCTCACACTCATGCCAGAAAGCTTTCTTACCTTCCAAGACATCATGGCCACAGGTGGGATATCTGTTGGGAAAAGCCCCTGTTCCAGGCTAACTCCTCACTTATGACTAGTGACTTGTTCTTTCTGGTAATCTTCTAGCACAGTTAGAAGAAGTGAATTCTAGAAGAGTGAATTATTATTCTGCTGTACTCATTTCCCACATGTTCAGCTCTCTTCACCTGAGTGCTCTCTCACTGCAATGTTTGGAGAATCTCTGTCTTTTATTTGAGTAGCTCCAAATACTTGATGTGTTTATCTTGATTTGTTCAGCTTCTGTTGTGTGTGACACCAAAGGATCTTTACCTCCCTTTACCCTTTTAATTAAGGTGCACTTCAGTGCCCACATTACCCATGATCCTGATGCCTTAGGTTTTAACTTTTATATTTTTCAAATCCTGTACTGCTAGTGTAACTCTGAAGTTTCCTGGAGCTTGTTAAGTGCTGTTCTCTCATGCTCACACAGACAGAACAAAGCCTCTCCAGCTCACTCTCCAAGGACACCCAGACCAAGAACTGCAAACCTTCATCTTGGGGAGAGGGGGGCAAGCTTGGGGAAATTCCATCCTTGGCTGGGTTCTGCTTGGGGAATTGATGCTGATATCAAAGTGGGAAGAACTCATGAGCTGTCATTGTCCATGTTGGGATGCACTGAGGCCACAGCCTCTGGAGCCCTGAGTGTACCTCTGAAGGCCTTTCAAATAAATCCCTCCTTCATTCCTGTCTAGTCTCTGTTTCTAAGTAGCCATTTAAGGCATCAATCCTCTTCATGATGACATTCTTTGCTTTCTGTCTCAGGAGGAGGACAGGGTGAGTATGGAAGTGCAGGACACCCACCTTGGTTGCCATTCCTTTGGAAGAGCTCTTTGGGGGGACGCAAGTTCAGAGGAGTGCACCTCAAGGCTTTCCCAGATGTACTTCTAGGAGCTGAATGGCCCAGATGTTTTGTCTTTGAAGCAAAACTTGGAATTCCGTGCCAGCCCTGTGTTTTATACAGTGCCGCCTCCTCTGTGTCTGTGTGATAGCCAATATGCTCTCAAGTGCAAAAGTAATTTTTGGTAATTTCTTTAAATATCTCTCCAAGTCCTTCTTGGTCATTTCTAACAACATCTCCAAGAAGTAGGAGTCTGTTTGACACAGCTCTTAGTCCTGGCTGGTTATCCTCAGGAACTCAGCAAACACTCCTGAAGTTCACTGCTATCCAAGCAAATCTGGCAGTGAAACTTGGAAGATCTGTGATCAAGGCAAAGGCTGTGGAAAAGCAGATAAAGATCCCATACTTTATACTTACTGACATTTCCAAGTCCGTACAGTGATTCTCAAAGCCAGTGGTAACCAATTCTGCAAGGCAGGAACTGAGGAAGGGGACAGGATCTGACTCTGATTGTGACTGCTGACATCCTTTGGCAGTTAGCTCCCGTTGACCCATTGGGGCATAGTAATAGAGAAGGATGAGAAGGAAAGCAGTCCTGCAAAATGTGTGGGAAGAAACATTTTCAGTTGTTCCTGTAGGAAAAGCTCCAAGCATTGCCACCTTCCTTCCCTGCACTTATATTCTTCCCCACCAAACAGTGATCCTGATGTCGAAGTACCACCCAGGGGCAACAGGAACATCTGTGATAAACATCAGAAAGCTCCATCTCCTATCCATGACTTGTCCACCCACCTATAAGAGGGCACTAGAGACCAT
This sequence comes from Erpornis zantholeuca, assembly GCA_013400515.1. Taxonomy (NCBI): domain Eukaryota; kingdom Metazoa; phylum Chordata; class Aves; order Passeriformes; family Timaliidae; genus Erpornis; species Erpornis zantholeuca. The sequence goes on along the minus strand of VZTN01019847.1, from coordinate 261,410 downwards.
GGCCAGCTTTTCCACGTCTCTCAAATCCCTCATGCTCCTGACTACAGCATCTGACTCGGAAAGTGTTCCAGACTCACTGCTGTGTAATTTGAGTACTCTTGCTAGAAAACAGCAGGCTTGGTCAGCAGCCAGTTTTCAAGGAAACTGGCTATTCAAAACCACATCCCAAATAGCTGCATATATACATATTAGTCTTAGCTGAGCTGTACTGAAACTTTCTGTCTCTCTCTTTGTTTCCATAGTCTTCATCTTTAAACAATCAGCTGTTTTGTTTACTAGATGGTGGTGGTGGGTCCTGTATTTCCACTACATTAGCTCTACTCAGGGGAAAGTAATAGCTCTGAATTGAAGCATAAGCCATTTGTTTTTCTGTAATGAGGAACGCTCTGCTGCCTGCTTTCCAACTGATGAGATGAATTATGCTTTATTTGCCTTGAGAAGAACTGTACTTAAAAGCAATTTTCTGAAGAGGAAATGAGGCAGAGAGTGCAAAAAGGGGAGAAAAAAAAGGCTCTATCCCAATTAAAGCTTCCTGACCTGCGTTTTCACACATTTCTTGACTGAATAATGCTGGTGTTTATTGCTGGAAATCTACCAGGGTAAAGATTAATTGCTGGCTAATTACTTTATGTCAAGAAGCTGCCCAGTTATATCTCAAATTTGCTACAGTGGCAATTCTAAAATAGTTGTGTACCTTCCTTCCTTAAATGTATTGAAGGACTTTATCAATGGCAAACACAAGTCTGATAAACCCTTTCAGCAGGACTAAACTGCAGCCATCAGGTGTTTTCTTAAGAGTTGTTTTCATGACTTTGGTACCTTCAGTAGTGTAAATTTGTGATGATCACTTGTACATTTATGATGCTGTCATTGAAATCACCAAGGAGTGGATGCACACCCTGGACATTTTTTGACCTGGGGTCATTATTTTGTGTGTTTGTATATAGGCTGTTCCCCTGCCTTTGTACACCAATGCTCTGTTCAGAAGAGGGATTTCAAACACCCTGGGTTTAAAATTGTTCCACACAGCCAGTGAGCACCTTTTTCTTGCCGTGATACTTTACCCCTTGGCCTGTGTCTCTCTTAGGATAGATTATGTATTTCCTTTACAGGGAGCAATTCTTGCCCAAATTCTCCTCAATCATGCTAAGCAATCCCTTCCATTTATTTTTCTGAGAGATGGAAGCTTTTTTTTTTTTTCTATTTTTGTTTTTAATTGAGCTCTCTCAGCCTTGATGTTCTCACTTGTTCATCGTATATGAGTTCCATTTTGTGGGAATTCTCTGGATTTTCTCCATTTTAAAGACTGTCATACAGTAATGCCTTGAAATGTTCCTGTTATAATATAAGTTACTAATCCTCCTGGAGAAGCCTGATTTCCTGGCACCTATTAAACATACCTGAGGAAAAAAGGTTGCCTTGCTTGGCCGCACTTAAAAAGTTGATGCTTTCTGGGTCAGTCACTAGTGCCTGATGGGGTAGGAGGAGATCCAGGAGTGCTGTCCAAAAAAGAAAGTACTACCCAGCCCATTGAAAGGCTTTTACAAGACCAGACTCATGCAAGTTCCTTTTTTAAAGTGGGCTGTGGCTTAGGCACTCTGCTTTTCATTAGTTTGTATTTGCTTCACTGAAAATGCTGCCTGAGGAAGATGGGAAGCCTTTGGCATTTTGCACTGTTCAGTGGTTCCTTTATTTTTCAGCTGTGCTGTTCCATAGATGTGCAACTTGCCCTTTATTTGAGGTTTTTGTATCTTTATGGCATGGAAAAATTTCTGATTGAAGGGTTGGTAGGCAGAAACCTCTCTGAATTATTATGTTTAAGGCAAGAGCAGGGAACACCAAGAGGTACACCCAGAGCAGCTCCCCTTTGGAAAGGGAGGTCAGAGCTTAGGAGGGCAGCCATAGGGGAAGTGTCCATCAAACACACTCAGCTAGAATATTGGGAGAAATTCCAGATGTCCCATTTTCACATTTTTGACAAAGTAAAGTGAAAACACAGAGATTTGATTAGTATTTTAAATGGAAATTGCCTGATTATAAAATGAGAAATAAGAAATTCTCCTCTCTGTTGAGGGGCAGCACAGCCCATGCTGAACTTGCATCCTATTTTGAGGTTAAAAATGAGAATAGCAGCTACTAGATTCATTTGTTGGCTTGGGCAAGGCAGCAGTGCTGCCCCTGCAGTGCATTAGGATGCTCAAAAGGACACTGAAATCAGGGTAATGTTATTACTGATTTCCCTCAGTTTCATTAATACCGGACACCTTGAAGTCAAAGGCCTTTCCTTTTTCTTCACTGTAATTTTGTGTCAATTCCTGTATCCCTGCTGACCTGGCTAGTGTTTTAATGTAATTCCAGCATTAGCCCAGTGCACTGACTGTATTTTATATTGGCAGATGGCTTCTAAAAAGAAAAGACAGAACAATCCTTAGGCCTCACACAGTTACTGGGGATTTATTATTTATGCTCTTGGTGAGTTCATCAGAATTTAGAGATGCAATTACAGTTTACCTTCAGACTAAGCATCATCTTTATGTTAAGTACTCCTTGAACGGCAGGAAGCAGTATAAAATAAGCTGCATTTGTTTTGCCTTTAAATCTTCCTTCATTTTCCTGTAAAGCACTGACAAGTCTGAAACCTTCAACTTCCATAAAAGAAGCAGCAGACTTTGATTAAACAGCTGCTCCCGTTATCTGATTTAATGGTGACAATGTACTGAATGTTCCTGTGGTGCAGAAGCTTTCCAAAGCAGTGTGCTGACTTGTGAGCTTGCATTTAGAAATTGCCTTCATCCTTCAGAGAAGTGCAGTGAATCATTGGAGGCGATGAAAAACTGCAGCAGCTGAGTGGCACGTGGTAGCAGCAGGCACAGAAGCCGAAGGGGATATTATCTGCAGAGGAAGTGTCAGGAGGAGATGTAGGAAGAATTTAGCTGTCCAAGGCTGGCACTGCAGAAATACTACTCTTACTTTATATGCCGTGACTAAAATGGAGAAAGGGCTGATTCATTCTTTCTCTGCCTTTGCATTATTTATGCCAAACAAGTAGAAAATAACTCTCATTTTGTGGCATTTTGCACTGTCTTTGCAATAGGACAAACAAATGCAAGCTAGTATTCCTGAGAATCCCACAAGATAGCCCACGTGGGTTCTCTGAGAAACCTCTTCTTGTCCCATCAGGGTTTGCTGGCATATGATCTCTCATGAGATGATGCATATTTGGAGAGCCATTGTAGCATCTTGTTAGAAAACAAGCTTTTTGCAGACATTAAGGCTGTTGGTGCCTGGGAATTCAGTTCCTACAGTCCAGCCAGCTCTCACCATCTTTACCCATGAATAACTCTCTCTGTCTAGAAATCTGTTTTCTGGCCTAGGCACGCTGATGAAACACATGTGCACTCAGGTGTAGCTGAGAACAGTGAAATGGCTTTGTCTTGTCCTAATCTGGGCTAAAGTTTCAGGTTTATGAAGGATGTGCAGCCGTGTGGCAATTTAAATAAGTATGGAGTGTGGTGCATAATGGGGAAGGCTAATGATTCTCTTATCACCTCTTTATCCCTGAGAACCTCAAGGTTTAGCTAGATTTGCTTGTCAGATAAGCAGAAAGATGGTAATCCCTTAGTAAAAAAAAAAATTACTGCTATTAGGATCAGTTTAATCTTTCATGTGTTTAATTTGTGTCACACAATTTCTGCTCGTATATCAGCAATGAGCACATCAAAGGCAAAAGAATCTCTAGGAAAACAAGAGGCCATGGTGGTAAAGATATTTCCGACCTCGGTATTACTTATGAATAGGCTGCTGAGGGGAAACACCCCAAAAACACAGAGCTACTGAAAAGTCAGCTGGTCCATCCTCCAGTCCCAAGGCAGGTTCAGCTGTTCCTGCCTTTCCTGTCACTGCTTACCTAGACAGCTCTTAAAGGTGTCCAGAGGTGGTGTGATGCATCCTTTGCATCCCTCAGTAATCTCTCCCAGTGTTAGGTGTTCCTGTCAGTAGACTTGTTACCTTGGAGGTGCGATTATCCTTTGGAATCTAGATTATACCTCTTCAGATCCCACAGCCTTTCTTGATTCTTCTTCTCTATTGATTCTTTCTACCTTTTGTGTTGTCACTCTGTTCCACACCCCTGCCAAAAAAAAAAGAAAAAAAGGAAGGATCTTTTTGGACTTAACAGTTTCTATTAATTCAGTTGAAATGGCTCAAATATAATAATGCTGTGCAGAAATGTGACTTGGAAAGAGCTGTGGATCATACTCCTAGGGAAAAAGGGGCTGGAAGATGGCTTGAGAGGCCAACCAGCTGCACACATGTGTAGCAGAATTTTTGCAGGGGCGTGGGTCTGATTGTCTGATGGATGAGCTTTGAATTACATTAGCTAAGCCTCAGATTTTGGGCCTAGTTGGTAGTTTAAAGACCTGTGGCGTTGTTTGAAATTCCTATTAAAGTTTGTTTGGTTTTAGATAGCATAGTTATATTGTAATCATAGTAGCAGTTTTAAGACTGAATTGTTTTGAATTCTTTTTCACCTTGTATACCAATAAAAAAGCACCTGGATTTGTAAACTACCTGAACTCTACATAACCCGACATTTTGAGATAATAAAGGGGAGAACGCACGAATAACCAAGTTGGTTGGATCGTCTGTTGCTCTGTTCTCAGCCCCCGCTTAATTAGAGTCCCTGGCATTTCTTTTTTCTTCTTCTTTCTTTTTTCTTTTTCTTTCTTTTTTATCTTTACACATGTTCAGTTATGCAAAACTGCTGGTGGCACTCAACAGCTTCAGCAGTGGGGCTTGTTGAGATGCCCCATCCTTCCATCCTAAAAGCAGCTCCCCACTGGCCTCCTCTGACATTAACAAAGAGTGACAGTAGACAAGGAGCAGCAAAGGAAGAGGAGAGGAGCAAGAATGTGCCCAGTTCCCCTCCTCTCTGCAAGTCCTTTGTAGAACCATCTAGCATGAGTCTAATGCTGCACAGGCTTTCTCCCTCTGTACTCTGCCCTCCTGCTCTTTAGCTCCTGTTTTGGTCCTAGAGGCAGCCCTCGAGGTCAAGTAGCAAGTGGTTGAAGGAGATGTGGACATAGAGCAATTTTGGTGGCTGTCCGAGAAAATGAGTGGTGGCAGAGAAGATTCATTAATCTCTTCAGAGCAATGCATTACTGCCTATATTTTTGTTCTGTTTCTCCTGGGAGGGAACAAGTGAACGGACTATTTTATCCTCTGACCCGTGTTCCCCCAGACAGGAATACTCTTTTGTGCCAGTTGCATTGATTGATGTAATCAGACTGGCTGCTAATCAAAGCGATCTCAGCAGCCTCATTCTGTATCTGATCTCTCTCTGTTTGTGCTTCAAGGTCTTTGACAGGGTCCGAGAAGATTGCCCTAATTTCCACGAGAAGATTAAGCCTATTAATGCTGAACTCACTCAGCCCAAGCTGGCCATCAGTGCTGAAGACGAGGAGGAGCTTCTGACCCGGGTCAATGTTGTCTTCCACTGTGCAGCCACAGTTCGCTTTGACGAACCCCTCAAGTACGTCCTGCTTCTCTGTGTTTGCTGAGCCTGATCCAGGGTGCACCTTGGCACTGCTCAGAGCATCCCTTGCATGTCTGCAGTGCTAATTCCCCACTTCCATGTTCGTGCTCCCCACATGCTCTGCAGTGAACACGCAAGGGGGAGTGCCCTGAAAATGTCATGTGCGTGTGCACGTCAAAAGTGAACTGTCTTGGCACGTTCCCATGGGAACAGAGGGAAGAACTGCAGCATTGGGTTGTAATACTGTAAGGGAGTTAAGTATGACCTAAAACTGGGGTGGGGGAAAGTGTGGTTTAGGTCAACAGGGAGGTGTGTAGGCAGAGCTGGAAAGAGCTTGAAGTGAAATTGTGTCCTGTCTGTTTTTAAAGTTGGTGTTGTTAATGGCCTTTCTTTGTCACTGAGTAGCTGGAGAAGGAAATGAGCTGTGGTTTGAGAAAACAGCCCAACACAACCACTAAAACACCCAGCTGTCAGTGTAATTAACTGTTTACAATAACTGCTCGGTTTCTGAAGGAGTTCTCTTGGGAGTGCCTGTCTGGGCAGGCTTTTCCCATTAAGAAAAACCAGCAGAAATGAGCCATTGAAACAAGATTAGATGTGTGTTTCTGTGCAGATTGTCCAGTTCAACAAACCGAGGTGCATGATCTGCATTGCCAGATCCTCACAGTTCTTTAGAAAAACACTAAAGCTGTGATAGCAGAAAACACAATTCATGATATCGATCTTTATTTGCTCATAGGCTGAATAGGTACCCACTATGTCCACCATAAACACTTGCTTTTTAGAACAACTAATTAGAGAAACGCCAGAAAGGAAGCAGCTCTTGATGTAAACTTGAGCCAATACATAAGTAGCCATAAATGTTCTTAAATCAATGCACAAATGAACCCTCTTTAAAAGTAAGTCTCAGTGGAATGAAACATCAAAGGGAAACCACATTTTTAATAAGGAAGATAGCTAGAAAGAAGTTAAATCTTCAGCTTGCAGGCAGTGTAGTAACTGTTTAAAGACGGATTGTATGTGATCTGTCAAAATCTCTCTAACAGAACAAGGAAAATGATGATTAGAAGGCAAAATATGAGAAGTTCTTCAAATCAAATTATTCCTGACTGAATAACAAAATATATCAGACAGGTAAAAGTTTTAGCAAGTTAAATGTGAAAGCACAGTGTTGCTGCTCAGTTAAGAATTTCGAGCAGCAACTTGATGATTACGCAAATAAAATTATTTTTTCAACATGCAGAAGCTCAAAGATTACAACAGAATATGTAAAGCCAATAGATAAGGAAGGAGCAAAAGCATTGCTGCAAAGATACTGGAAAAGCAGCAGTGGAGACACTGAATGAATTATTGGCATCAACATGCAGTACATTTAGGGAATTCTCCAGATGGAACTCTTGAGGGCAGAAATCTCGGAGATTGTGTTATATTGAAATATTAATAGAGGCTATTAAAAATAAAAGAAAAAATAAAGAGTGACAAAGAAATAACAGACCACCAGGGTTAGATGGTATTTCCTTTGAAGGCTAAAGAAACTCTGAGCAACTCAGCAGAAATCTGTGCTAGGCCCAAATTATGAGCACAGTTCTGGTAACCACTTCTCGAGGGGATGCAGTCAAACAGAAGTGTGCATGGAAAAATAACTCTGTCTGAAGGGTAGCTCTAGTAGAAGTATTCATCCTGCTAGAGGTGCAGAAGGAAATAGTAATCTACAGAAAATGCTATTCTTTAATAGCAGCATGTAATACGAAAAGTATCTCTAGCTTTAGATACTGTGATCCAAATATAGATTGTACTCTTTAGCTAATGTTTTCAGTCCTTTGGACTATTTACAATTTCTCTTCTTTTCTTTTTAGTGTGCAATGTGCTTGATGGCATAATTCCTAACATTGTACATGCCTTTGAAAGCTTCTGCTCCTGGACTGAGCAGATTGCATATTCCTTAGCCTTTTCCCTTCTGTGCAGCAAAGTGGTTTTTTGCCAGTACAAAGCATGCAACAAAGTCTGCTGGCTGAGATCTGCTGCAGATTGTCTCTAGGACAACTTCTAGCTATGCTGGGTGTTTGAAGGTCAGCCTTGCTAACCAGGATATTTTTTCTCTTATGCTTATCAGTTCTCATCTCCAATCCTTGGGAATTTAAGATGTTATCTCTAATTGTGTCTCCTTTGATTATGAAGAGTGGGTTTAGATTAGATATTAGGATGAAATTCCTTACTGTAAAGGGTCCTGAGGCCCTGGCACAGGTTCTCCAGAGCAGCCGTGGCTGCCCCTGGATCCCTGGAAGTGTCCAAGGCTAGGTTGGATGGGGCTGTGAACAGCCTGGGAAGTAGAAGTTGTCCCTGTCCATGGCAGGGGGTGGGACTGGATGATCTTTAAGGTCCCTTCCAAGCCAGGCCATTCTATGAGGCTATAAATCTGTTTTTCTGGGCCCAAAGACCCTCTCTTGCTTTCTGAAACTGTGTGTTCATGTTCATTAGCAGTGGTCCCTTCAGAGAACACTGAATGGGCACCACAGGAACCACAGTGCCTCAGTGGTTAGAAATACATGTTCCAGGGAGGGGTGGCCAACATGTCACATTTAGAGATGTTACTGAAGTGTTACTTGTGACCCTTCAAATTGAGTAAAAATTTTTGAGAAACATTCAGTGTTCAGAACAGCAACTCCAACAGCATTGCTCTGAAAGCTGGTTTCACACTTGCATTTCACCGACACTTTTTGCTCCACCATCTCCCTTGCTCTTCCCTGACTTCCCTTTCCATGATGAGGTTTGAATAAGGCTCAGCCTTCATACATTCTTCCCAGTGAAATGCCCTTTGCTTGTTTTCCCTGTGTTCCTCAGACATGCCCTGCAGCTGAACGTGATGGGCACGCAGCGGCTCCTGGAGCTGGCCCGGCAGATGCGGAACCTCGAGGCCTTCATCCACATCTCCACTGCCTATGCAAACTGCATCCGGAAATGCATCGAGGAGATCATCTACCCACCCCCAGCCGAGCCCCAGAAGCTCTTTGATTTAGTAGAGTAAGTAGGAACTGCACTTCCCCTTCCCATGTTGGCTTCCCTTCATCCTGCGGCAGCCCTGAGAGCTGTTTGCAGAATCGGGTGGGATTTCTGCTCAGAGTTGTTGTTACTGCTGTTTCTTTGTGGTTTTTTAAGGACTCTGATTTCATGAGAGTCCAGTGTTAAGTTCTGCAAGAGTGTATTTTCTGCCAGGAGTGGAGTTGTTGTTTTCTGTAACACTCAGTTCTGCTGCTGCATTAGAAAGAAGTGGGTTTTTTTCATGCTTTATTTCTTTCATCTCTTCAGCTTTCCAGCGTTGTTTCTACTTCTTTCAGAAATCCTGTGGTATTTAACTGTAGTTGTATGGGGATGAGTAAGAAACAGCCTTTTTTAGACAGTTCAGTGTGAATCATTTAGGTTGGAAAAGACCTTTAAGATCACCAAGTCCAAGCTTTGACTGGTCACCACCTTGTCAACTAAACCAGAGCACTGAGTGCCACGTCCTGTTGGGTTTTGAGCACTTACAGGGTTGGTGACTCCACCACGTCCCTGGGCAGCCCCTTCCAATGCCTGGACACCTTTTCCGTGAAGAAAATCTTCCTGATTTCCACCTGAACCTCTCCTAGCACAGAGTGAGGCTGTGTCCTCTCAATGTGGACAGGAATACAGGGCTTTGATGAAACAACAAAAAAAGCTTGGTTAACTGAATTTACCAAAACAAAGAGTAATTAGAAGGAATAGCAAAATCAGCTGATAAAGGCTCCAGGAAACATTCTCTTTAGAAGAATCTTCCCACAACTGTTAATGTATTTTCTTTCATTTTTTAGTGGGTGATATAAGCAACTGATCTGTGAACTATTAACCCAAAGAGCTGGTATAAAATCTTTCTTCTTCTTGATTTAGGGTAATGGAAGATGAAATTAATTAATGCCCACTAAGAGAACTTCTGTTTTCTTATTTTAAAAAAATTGTCTTAAGAAACAATTTAACTGTCTAAGCACTACTCCAGAAAAGTTAGTACAAACTAGTATTTTCTATTTGAATTTCTCTAGTAGCTCATATTCTTGGATATGTTTACTTCCAGCTAGTAGTCATCAATCATTTATCATTTATTCAGTAAGTGGAGCATGATAAAAACTTGAGAAATGTCTTGGTGCATTAGAGCAATGGGCTGCCTGGCCCAATATCTTATCCTCAAGTGTGTCACTGGGAGATCCTATTTAGGATAACTTTACCAGCCTAGAAACTCTTTTCTGTTCCCCTCACAGAAACCTGAAGAGTCTCAGCCTTTTTACTGTCTCCTCATGTGCTGCTGGATGTGTCTTTGTGCTGATTTTAGTTGTCCTTCCTGTTCTTTAACTCTACTCCCTCCCTGAGGTCTGACAGAACTTCATGCAGTAGTCAAGGTGTGGTCACTCAGAGTTTTATTTAAGTGGCTTCCAAATTACACCAATGGTCTCATTCTCAGTACCTGATGATGTGCAGCATATGATTGTTTTGAGGTTTTTTTGTCTGCTGCTGCTCACTGACATAGAGGTTTCAGAGCTGTCAGATATGATTCAAGAGCTTTTGCTGAGCTACAGTTGCCAGTTCTGAGCTCAGCAGCCTCTAACACCAGTTCTCATAGACTGCTTTTCCCTAAAAGTGAAGCTACTCTGTCACTTTTTTGCCCACTGACTCAGTTTAATAATGTCCTTTGGAATTCAACCTTGTCAAGACTCCACTTCACTGTCCCAAAAAGCTTACCAACACTTGCAACTCTGAAAACAATTAGTGTTGATGGCTGAGATTAGAAAAAAGACTGCAGCACAGGTCTGACTGCTGATCAGAAGTGTGGAGAAGGGCCTGGCCGCCTCAGAGGTTGTTACTTCAGCAGCTTCATATAAAACACTAAGAATTTATGTATCACGGCTTGAAAATGCAGCAGAGGGGATGATGTTTGAGATGCACCTTTAATATTTGCCATGTAAGTGGAAGAAATAGTGTGTGGATATCAGGGTACACAAGGTTTCAGAGGGAGAGGAGTAATGGGTATCAGAATTTTACCTTTGAAGGGGAGGGAGGGGAGGCAGACAAGGAAATAAAAACTGCCTTCAAAAATGGGGAGAAGTACAGGCTATGTTTTTCATCAGGCAGCTGTGGATGATTCCCTTCACAACCAACCCTTGTCTTAAAGTGCTGCTCTTCAAGTGCTTTAAGAGGGATAATCGAACAACTGGATGCAAGAACAGATCCATTTAGCAGTGCTTTTGGCCATGCACTTGATACATGCTTATGATTACTTCTTCACTTGAAATCTCAAGGAGGACTCCCAGCTGTTTATTTTCCTGTTCTTGTCCTCCTGTTACATCTTGCTGTTTCAGTATTCTGGTATTTAACCTGCAAGTAAACCCTGAAGCTTAAGCTGTGTAAACCAAAAGTCACACTTCTAAGTGCTGCCAGGCCAATAGGGGAAACACATAATCTGCTGCATCAAGCATGGTTTGCCTTAATGTGAAGCTGAAGGAAATCAGCTTTGAAGGGTGTGCTGAGGTAAGGAACACAGCACATAGCAAAGTCTCAGCTGAAGCTGTGGTTTGGCTGTTGCAGAAAATAGAGACCCATCATTGCTTACAGGAAGGATTCTTAGTAATGCAAAGCCATTAACACAAAAAGTTGTGTTTTCCTGCAGCAGGATAATTGGGTGCATGTAATGGAGAAGTTATTAATTGTTTAATTTGCATCATTTGCTAGGAAGGGGCAAATGCAGCAGTGAGCAGAAGCAGCAGCTTTCGTGAGTTAGCATTCCAGAATCTTCCAAGTAGGTCACAGAGCAGCTCTCCTTGCTGAACTGTCAGCTTAGCTCCCCTGATGGGAAGGTTGGTCTATCAAATCACCTGGCAGGCTGGTACCCTTGGCACAGGTCCTTAGGTAATGCAGAGACCTCTCTGGAAGGATGAGGGCAGGGGGAAATTGCCTCTGCTTGTACTTGTACACCTGGCTTTGCTTTGTGAGAATGCAAACCTGCAACCACCTATTATGAAAATAAAATTTTAAAAAAGAGAAGGGGGAAAAAAACTTGCACACAGCTTAACCTAAGTTCCCAAATGAACTTAGTCTTCCTCCAGGCTCTGCAGAAATAGCCATCTCCTTTCTGTAGGCTTGTAATTAGCTACTCCACAGATTCAAACAATAGCAGTTCAGCTGAGACCCTGAGGTTCAATGGCTGCCTAAGCAGGCTATGCAAATTATGTCAACATTAAGTGCTGCTTGTAACCTCTGCAGAGTTCATATTTTATGTTTAAATGCTTTCTTCTGCCTTGTTTCTTAGACTTAAAAAGGAAGGTGTTTGTGCCTCCGTAGGGCTTTTTTATTTAAAGAAAAAAATTCTATATACTGCAAATTGTCAGATTTTTAACGCATTCCAAAATGAAGAGATTTGCTGCATCCAGCCCTCCCCTGTGAATCAGTGTTTTCTCATACAACAATTTTCCATCTGTGCCCAATGAGAGGCATCTGAAAAGTGCTGTGCCACCCGAGCCTCCAGGTCTTTGCAGGGTTGACAGGATCAAGCAATTCTTCAGGTGTGACAGCTGGCATTGTATTTCTCTCCCCTTGACCTCTGCCTATTTCTGAAATTCAAGACAAGGAGGGGTGAAGTGAGGATCTGCAGGAAGCAGTATCCTTGCAGTGCCCCTGGGAAGAGCCCACCCCTTCAGACTGAACTGTAAGTCTGTTGACTTAATTACAAATTGGATTATAGGAGCTAATCTTTGATTCTGTGGTGTAACACCAGGCTGCTGAGAGCCTGTCAGGGACTGGCAGTGGTGTGCGAGGGCTCTGGAAGCACAGCCAGTTCTTGTCCTTTAGACCCAGCTGCTGGCAGGACCTGTGAGGTCCTGGTGCTGTGCCAGTGAAGAGCCTTTGGGCTCTCCTGCAGCTCCATGGTGGTAGGGGCTGCTTTTTGAAAGCTATCTGCATAACTGCTTCTGATGGATTAGGTTCTTGAATACCATAAAAAATAAAAAACAACTTGGCAGAGTTCTTCTGGTGTTTTGGTTTTGGTTGGTTTTTTTAAATCACCAACAGTTTCCTATGTGAACAAACTTGTGGAAAGCCTGCTAGAAGGAACATCTAACACTGTAAATGATGGAATCCACTGCTGGAATGATACCCTGTAAGGCATTCTTCTGGCTTTTGAGACCTTTGTACTGTTACATGACTTGCGAACTCAAGGTTACCCAGAATATCCAGAAACATGTTTGGGAGTATACAGGGGCTGTGTTGGCTAAGGATGAGCACTGCCTAGGGGGATTCCTAGCTGGGAGAGCTCCATCAGGCTCTAGACCACAGCAGTATTTATGTTACAGATTGCAGTGAAGCATTAACCATGCAAGAGATTGCTCTAAAGTGAGTTTGCAGATGTACCTGAACTGGAGGCAGGCATTTTAGCATGGAGCTCACCAGGGTTTATTTTGCACCTTGAAGACAAAAGTAATCTCCCACAGAACTGTTTTAAATCCAAACCTTAAATAGCTTTGACTGGCTGATCCTCTGTTTTAGGTGAGGATTCTTGTCTCACTGGTCTGTTTTGCCCCAGTCTTTTTCTCTCCCTCCATGGTGGATGATGATGTTCTCCTTGTTTCCTGTAGGTGGTTGGATGAATCCATCATTCAAGACATCACACCCAAGCTGCTTGGGGAGTGGCCCAACACTTACACCTACACCAAAGCCTTGTCAGAGTACCTGATTCAGCAAGAGAAAGGAAACCTGAACATTGCTATCATCAGGCCATCCATCGTGGGAGCCAGCTGGCATGAGCCTTTCCCAGTAAGCATGGATGCACAATTCCCTGCTGAGAGCCTTTGGATGCAGCTGGAGCTGTGGTACTGTCAGGAGTCTGTCCCTCCTTGTAGCAGTGTCTTGAGAAACAGGTGTCCAGTTCACAGGAAAATATGTGGAAGAGGTGGAGAACCTGTGCTGGAGTAGAACAGCAAGCTCTTCTTTAGCATCTTCAGGAAGAACTCCTGTGAAAAGACTACATTTAAGCAATAATAACAAGAGCTGGGCTAGTTACGGTGCAGAATGCTGGGCTTGCACCTGATTGTCCATTCAGGCACACCAGGGGAATTTCTGTGCTCAAAACATGGGCTCTGAGGGTCAGTCATACTCCTGGTGCATTCTGGTTGAGGTACAAATGTCAGGCACTCAGTAATTAAATGCAGCCGTACTTTGGAATGAGATAATTCATTAAGCTAAATATACTGGTAGGAGTAATGTGCCCTAACAGTGCAGCCAAATTGGAAAGGCAGCACAAAGTCACCTTTGGCTTTCATGCAGCCTGAAGTGTGCCAGAGATGGCTGAGATACAGCCAAGGCTCTGGGCCAAGCTCCCCATCTTGGAAAGACAAAGAGTTCTGTTTGGTGTCACAACCTGTTCCAGGTCAAACAGCTCATCACTGCTCTGAGCTCCAGCTCCCACAAGTGGCAGCTTCCCTGACCTGAAGTAGGATGGGATTTCAAAGGAATGGTGTGGTGTGATTTGGTTTGGTTTGGGGGATTTTTTCTTCCTTGCTTTAGAAATTAGTTGGAGTGATCAAGTCTCTCTTGGTTACAGCTGCATGTTGTCTGTCAAGGGTAAATAGCACTCCAGCTGTTTTCAGCAAATGTGGCAGCACCAAGGCACTGTGGTGTTTAAAGCCAGCTTTTATTCCTGAGGCCAGGAAATAGGAAAGAAGTGGTTTCTAAGAACAAACTTAGATTCTGTTGTTGATGAGTAAATTGCAGCCAGTGCATCCCTTGGTACTGGTTGGCATCCTGGCAGCTGTCCCAGATGGGCTGGCATCCATCTAAACTGGTGTCTCCTGCCTTCTTTGTCTACACCACACCACTGTTGTCATTGAGAAGGCTGTGTATGTCACTGGAGGGAACACTAATCATTCTTCTTTTCTACAGGGTTGGATTGACAACTTCAACGGGACCAGTGGAATATTTATTGCGGTATGTCTGGTTACTGTTTAAGTTCCCCTTAAAGCAGCATTTGAGTTACTGAAATAGCAATTCTGATGTTAGTCTACAGCTCCACTTAGAAACTGTGTGCAGTAAGGGGCCACAGGAGGTTTCTGAGTCAGGGAGAATGATGTCACACACTTGCCACGCATCTGTCAGCTTGTAAGATCCAGAGGATGGTCTGTTTGTGCTGAGCTCAAAAAAGGACACTGCAAGAGTATTCATGTTGCTGGTTCACAAAATGTGAATTGCAGTTTCTAAAAACTGGGAAAAAACCAAAGGTTTGGACACATATGGCCAGATTTTCAAAGAAAAGGCAAAAGATGTATCCTTGAAATGAGGGTGTCACAGCTTGAATCTTTCAACAGAACTTTATTTTCCAGGCCAGGTTACCACACTGTCAATACAAGGCAGCAGTATTGATCCTTTCATTTGTCTCTGTGTGTATTGTTTCTAAATCCACTGCTGTAACTTGTTATCCCTCCACAGTACCAAGGATTCTGGCTCCCACTTGCCACTGCTATGTACAGGATTTCTCCCTGTACAGACTACACCTAAATAATGTGTATGATTGATTCAGACTCCGCCAGTCACATGGATAATTCACTATATTTTTTTCTAACACTGGCATAAATAATCCCTTTGCAAAATGGTGAGGAACAAGTAGTAAGATAAATAATAACTTGATAAAATATTCCCTGTAAGGTGAAAATAATCATTACAACTAATACATGAAAAGACTAAAGTTGCATACCTTTTCTCCTGCCTTACATATTTTTTTTCTGAACTAAAATCACTGCCTTAGGTCTCTTTGTCCATAATGCTGTATAGCTCTGGGCAGATATTTATGTTCATGTGTGAGTTGTCCAGCTTCATGATTTTGTCAAAACTATGTTCTAATCAGCCTGGTGCAATGTATAAAAGGATTAGTGGTCTGCAGTCATGGGAGAGCAGAATACAATCCAAATATCATCTTGTTAAAAAAGCTTATTTGTATCTGAAGTAGAGCATAAATAGAAACCATTGCAGTTATGGAATGCACAGGACAAATAGTTTGTATATCCCAGCTAATGCTTTCATCTGAACTCCCGTCTATACATTTCAGAGGCATTCAAATTTTGCTCACAAATTATTGACTTCTAATTATGTCACAGTTTCCTTAAAAACAGCCTTCTATTCCTTGGTGATGGCTCAAGAAGCTTGTGCTGCCTCTCTGCTCTTGTGCTGGTTTCTGAGTTCTTTCATGATGTTACCAAGATCAAGGACTGTCTTGCAATTCTTTGATTTTGCAGATCCACTTGTTAAATTTTCATGTGTCAGGTTCTAACTTTTATAATGACACAAATTTTATTTTGAGTTTCGGGGTGGTTTTTTGTTTTTGGTTTTTGTTTTTTTGGTTTGTTTTGGTTTTTTTGTTTGTTTGGGGTTTTTTGTTGTTGTTGTTGTTTGGTTGGTTTTTTTGTGTTTTTAATCATAACTTTCAATGACTTCTGTCACAAAATTTATCCAGAACTTGGGCCAGGTTTTGTATGCAGAGGCAGCCTGTATCTTTAGATCCAAGTTAGCTCCATGGAAAGCAAAGATTAAACGATTCTAGGGTCACTGTGGGAAATAGCTTCTCTTTTTATATAGAAGATTAGACATGGACTGAGACTTGAAAAGGAGATGGTATATTTTGGTCCAGGATTGGAGCTCTGAAGTTTTTCAGTATAGTAGATGAAGAGACAATGAAATTCATGTCATCCACACTGAGCTCTTGGGTGATGAAATGTGGTCTGTAACTACACTGAGAGTTAGCCAAGAAAAAGACAAAAAACGATGACAAATGGATGCAGGGTGTAGAGACAAAGTTGTTTGGGATGTTTTCCAGAAGGGAAAGGTGTTTATTATTAGGGATCCAAGAGACTTTTTTCTTCCAGAGGGGGGGAATTAATAAGAACATGAATTAATGTGCTTGAATGCAGTGAGTTGTTTGAAAATGAGCCCTTAACCATCTGAGTGATGCATTGGTTTGATTTTGTGTCAGTACAACCAACTCTCCTGGACAAATGTATTCTAAAATGTGATTATTAGATGAATAGCTTTATTTGCTTTAATTAAGCATTGAAAAAGCCAAAGGGAAGTGGTTTTGGTGGTTTGGTTTTGGGCTTTTGAGGTGTCCCTCCCTACCAAAACGCTCTCTTTCAACTTCTAACCAAGCTCATCCTATAGGGAGAACATCCCCCAGATTCAGATTTGGTTCAGGTGATCTGTGATGTCACTTGGGCAGAATTTGGACTCCAAACCTTGCAAAGACTTTTTTCTTCAGATGCAGTGTTTGGGTCTGATCATTTCATTCCATAAATAGGCCCATTTCTTTTAAATATTAATGAAATATGGGAGTCCAAGTTGTTCTTGATAATCTAATTATGTTTCTTTTGCCTACAGTTGCTCCAGCTGCTGTGGGGAGCTGTGTTTGTTGATTGAGGAACAAAATTAAATTAATTACATTTCTGCTGGAGTGTAATTAAGGCATTTTGTCTCACTGTTCCCTATGATAAGCAAAGACCTTCCTCCCTGCAAGTGAAGCTGTAGGGCACAACTGGTTTAATTTGTGGTCTGGACAGTGACTGGCTCCAAAGCACCTCAGCTGAAAGGCTGTCCAGAAATATCAGACTCTGAGCAGGAAATTATTTTGGAGGTTTCACTTTGCAGTAGCTTCTGTTTCACTAAAAAGAAAAATGTCAGCATCTATAAATAGAAACCAAGCCTTACCTGATGAAAGTACCAGTGAACAAATTTCAGTGTAATAAGTAACCTAAAAAACTTAAATCTGAAGCCTTTGTTAAATACAAAATGTAGGAAATCTTAAAATCATCCATGTGTGTATGACCATCACATGCTGCTCGGAATACATTTTGCAGCAGGTCCATCAAACATCCTCATTTGAAAACCTCAGAAAGGTCTTTAGTGTACCTGTGAAAATGTGATAGTTGATCTCACAGTGGTCTCTAGTGGTCATGTTTTCACAGCAGTAGGAAATTCAGGTTGCCTCCTTTGTTTCTTTCTGCCTTCTTTTTTCCCCTTGAAAAAGCCCAGTAGTAACCCAAAGAAAGTCGTAGTGATTTTGCAAGCTAAATTTTAATATCTGAGCATAAGTTAAGCAGCAGAAGTTAATGCTTGACACAAGTTTGAGGAGGACGGAGTAAGCCATGTGGGGAATCTTGCACTGTTGTCTGTGTCAGAGTCTGTGATCCCTCTGCAAGATGCACCAAGGATGAGATGGGACAGCTCAGAAGTCTTAGTTCCTGAAAATTCAGTCAGTCAGATGTGGTATCCCTTACTTGCAAGCTGTGAAATGTAACAAACACATCTGATTGCAGAAGGGGAAAGGATGAGGAGGACAGCCCCCAAAAAGACCCCAAGAGATTAACACCTCCCAAAGACTGGATACAGTGTCCCTTAAAATCCACCAATGACCACTAGCCAATGGCATGTGCTTTACACGTTAATAGCAAGTCTTAAATGCTTTTTTAATGACTCTTTTGTCTCCTCAGACTTCAGGCAAGAGGTTTTCCACAACTAGGAACTTCCTGTTTAGTTGCTGTAGAAAAAACTGATCTATTTTATAATGAAATTGGAGTTTCAGATTGTATGAAAATAATTTAAGAAAAACTGTAACATTTCCTTTGCCCTAACTTTTAAGTACTGATGGATCTGTAGCAGATGTTTTTTGCTCCTTCACTCAGTCCTTCCCTCTGCTTTTGCACAGATCTGAATTACAAGAGCTTTTTTCCTTCCTTGCTTCACCAGCACTTTGATCCTCTCAGCTTGTTCCCTGGTTCCTCAGCTTCACTGCATTGTTTCCCACATGAGAAATAACTTGATTACAACCTTGACTCTGCCATGTGGGGTTTCTTTTCTTACGTGCTCTGTTCAGCCCTCATCCCTGACACTCCAGGTAAAGTCCCTTCACCCCATTTCACCCCCATCTTTCTGTATTTTGCCTTGTCCTCTCTGATCCAGTCTGCCATGCTGTTGCCATGTCTCTCCTGTGGAACCTCCAAATTCTGACTGGTCATCATGGAAACCCCTTGATAAGCATTCAGGGTAAATGTATATTATTCTGGGGAGCCTGATCCCAAATGCACTTCCAACCAAAACAAGGTGAAAATTTTTTGTTCTTGGCCTATTTCTTCTTTTTGGTTGTCAGTATGTTATATTTTCACTGGTTCCTTTTACTGACTTTTGCTGGGTGATGTGCTGTTCAAGGTAGGGGCCATCCTTTGACTGTATATTTGTGCTTAAGAGACATCTGTGGAAAAGAGGAGAGTGTGAATACATCCAAAGGAAAGGAAGTCAACTTTTCAAAAAGCTTACTGGTGTCATTTCCAAAGTGACTGCAGTCTCTGAGGGACACTTAGACCTCTGTCTGCCTGTGTCACTTAAGAAAATGTAACTTTCAGGCATCACTGGGAATTTCACATCAGCAAATTAAGATATGTTTCTTTGCTGAAGTATTTCTTTCATACTGATTTAAATTAAGAGTCCCAGCTTTTCTTGTTGTACACAGCACAGGCACCATCATATTTCCAGGCTTCCTCTGAAAATGCAGGACAGCAGGATCCATGGGAGATCCATCTTTGTTGTCACAGAAACCAACTAATCTGCAGCAGAAAGAAGCTGCCACCATGCTGGCCTGTCCCCAGTGCCCGCTGCTGGAGTGCTGCCAGAAGTGGGTGACTCTTTCCCTGTCCCCTGTGTCCCACAGGCAGGCAAAGGGATCCTGCGCACCGTCATTGCCAACAACGAAGCGGTGGCAGACATGATTCCCGTCGACGTCGCCATCAACCTGACGCTGGCAGCGGGGTGGTACACGGCTGTGCACAGGTGGGAGGGCATCCCTCTGCGTGCCATTCCCCTTTGGCCACGCACCAGCACTGCAGAGGGAGCCAGGAGCTGGTTAAAAACCCGTGCAAGAGGCTGGTTGATTTGTTTTCTGGTTGGCGTTTCCTCCCTGCGGGTGGGCAAGGACTGAAAGTGTAGAAGAAGGGATAAAGACAGGGTTTAGAGTTAGGAAATCCCTAAAGCCACGGGTGAGAACCTGTGTCTTGCCTCTCAGAAGTCACTCTTCTGAAGGGCAAGAGCTTTGCAGCAGTGGTTTTTTGGGCCTCCTTTTCATTGAGTTGCTTTTCAAGTGTCTTCTGGAGTTTTCTTGGTAAAAAAAAAGTTCTGTGTGTTTTCCTTGGGAAACACTGCACAATTTAAATACATCATGGGCTTATAGGTTATATGATCTAAAAAAATCTCCCTTCTTTGCGTTGTTGAGAAGGGTATGTAGAAGTGACATTAAGGATTTAAGATCTTTTCCTGTGAACCCCTGGCCTGGCCTTTAATCATTAGGTACAAGTACAGAGAATAAACCACATTAATTATTCTGAAGGTTTATACAACTCTGAGAGATCAAACCCAGGCAAATAAAAGGCAGAAGTGTTTTACTTTGAAAGACAGAGCAGGCCCTCTGAGCTGAAGGTAGAGCTACATCCAGTAAGCTAAACAAGGATCCTAAAAGGACCTTGAAGAGCAGCTCACCAGCTTTCCCCTCAAAGGATTATTAAGAAAACCACCAAATTAAAACTATGCAGTTTTCAAGTATGCGGTAAGAAAAATGCTGTATTGATGTCATCACTTGACACCCTTGGCAAGGCAGGCTTAGGTCAAGAAAACTGTCTGATTAATTCTTGACTTATGTTGAAGGAAGAAATAAAACCAGTGTGATCCATGTTTAGTTCCATACCACAAAACCCAAACTTTGTTTGGTATTAAACTGGGAATTTTCTTGAAGTTGTGTAATCCCTTCCCTTAGGAACAGAGTTTTTCTTCACATCTCAAAATAATACTTCTTTCTGTTTTCCAGACCAAAAAACTTGTTGGTGTACAACTGCACAACAGGGGGAATCAACCCTTTCTTCTGGGGAGAAATGGGTAAGGTCTCATTTAAATGGAGAACATCCACAGTGTTCCTTGCACTGTCAGATATCAATAACATTCTTCAAACAGGCTTTGAAGAAATGGTTTCCACTATTTAGGTGACATTTGGTGTCTGCCATTCAAATTATATTTTGGGGGGGGCAGCTGCAGTGGGTGAGGGTCCTGTGAGGAAAAGGGCACTTAAAAACCAAACCATTCCAGGATTCTGTGATACTATGGAAGTGAAGTGGCCTTTCTTGCCCATCAGAAAATTCAGGTGTGCACTTGTTGGAAAGAGGAGGAGAACACTGAGATGACACATGGGCTTTAAGAACTGTTTGTGTTTTGATCGTGAGTTGTTTTCAGTGTAAAAAAATCAAATTATTTTCATGGATGACTTTTCTTCAAGCGAGGCAGGGGTGAAAGAAAGGGAGACAGATTCTGACACCCTAGAGGGGAAAAACTCATGCTGAAGCCAAGCAGCAGAATTTGTTTCAGCTGTTTACTGTGAAATACTGTGAACAGTCAGTACATTCATGGACAGATGTACAGGGCCTGGTTTACTTTCTGTTGCCTCTGCATTCATATCTTTGTGCTTTAAATACTTCATCTCTCAGACTTTGCTTTGCTTTTCCCCTTGCATTATTTACATGGCAAACTAAGTTAGCATAAAATAAGATCATAATTGCATTTATGGAATAAATAAGACATTAAGAATAAATGTCTTAACCATGATATTTGATCGAGTGGCCTAGCAGGGAAGAGGTTTCAGCAATTGGCTGAGAGCTGAGAGCATCACACAGATCTTCTGTGGCTTTTTCACAGGAGTGAGTGCAAAGCTCTTCAGATGCTACTTCAGCAAAAGCCACCATAGCACCACTCTCTGAGGTTTGCCTTTCTTTACCCTTTTTCAGTGTAAATTTACTGATGAAAACAGCAATGTATTACTGCACTGTCATTGATTTTATTCTGTTTCTCTGCTTATAACTGTGAATTCAGCCATGAAATCATCTAGGTGTGATGCTTGAAGTGGCTGCCTAAGAACAGAGACTTAGACAGGAATAAGGGAACAAAGGAGGTATTTATTTGAAAGGCCTTCAAAGGTCACACCCTGGGGAGTCCAGAGGCTCCTGCCCCTATGGATCCCAAGATGAATGACAGGACATGAGTTCTTCACACTTTTATAGGTTTGGTCCAGTTGGACATCAGGGTTAATTCTCTTGTTAAAGGTTCAGTTAATGATGTAATTTCTCCAAGCTTGCCCCCCTTTCCAAGATGTTGGTTTACACTTTTTGGGCCTAGGAAGGTCTGAGTGTCCTTGGAAAGCAGGCTTGGAGAGGCTTTGTTATGTCTATCTTACCATGAGAGAACAGAAGTTAACAGGCTACAAGAAACTTCAGAGTTACACACTAGGCAGCACAGGATTTGAAAAACACAAAAGTGAAAACCCAAGGCATCAGGTGCAGCAGCAGCAGCTTCCATGAGCAGCTCAGCTGTGTGATGGGACTGAAGGCAAAATTTTCTCCTTGGGTGACACTATGAAGCTCTTTCTAGCACATGTTATAGTCATAGTTTTCCTGAGAGCAGCATGCTGCAGAGAATTAGGATAGAGTATTAAAGTGAAAAATTTTGCCTTTAAAGATGTTGCATGGCTGAAGAAATTAGTTTGGGAAAGATTTACTGCATCATGATGTTATGACTGCAGCCATCCCGTGTGAATCCTTAATTCAGTCTCCTACCAGTTTCTTCTCAGGAAATAGACATAATTCTGTTCAGGAAGTCAGGGTGTGTGCCTGGTCACCAGGGCAGAGGGTCCTGAGTGTCTGGAAGCTGCTGAGAAAGCAGGCAGGGGAATGGGAGTCAGCTGGCTTGGGACTGAGCATTTACGTGCAAAGCAGACATGGGGTTTGCAGAGGGGAGGGCCTGGGCTACCTGGTCAGGCCAGGTTACAGCAGGACCTGCTGTGGGAGTGACAGGTGGACACAACAGAGCAGGGATTTTTCACAGGGAGAAAGATCAAACAGAGAAATTGAGCCTGGATTGAGCTGAGGATAGCAAGGGTTGGGAGCAGAAGTGACTGAGATGGTGACACTTTGAGTACCAAGGTGATGAGCTTGGAGGGAGGGAGGGAGGGAGGGAGGGAAGAAAAAGAGATCTAGAAGAGAGTTTATGCTTAAACATTCATTGCAAGGCAGTTTCTTCTAAAGCTCTCCAGATACAGATAAAAACTCCTAGGAACCTTAACTGATTAATTTCTTTTCCAAATAATGCTACACCTTGCAGGTTTTTTTTCCTTACTTTCTCATTACTTTCCCTGCCGTTACAAAGATGTGGTCAAACAACTAAAGTTTAATTTGAAGAAGCACATTCTACTTTGCTGCAATGTTAATCTGGTTAATGAGACTTCATGAAGTACTTTTTGCAGTTTCTCCTCAAAACTAAACCTTAAAACAGGCTGGGAAATGGTGTTCAGCATGGCAAAAATTAAATTAAATTTATTTGTGGTAGTCTACCTGGGCGAGACCTCTGTCTGATTCTCCCCTTGCAGAACCTGCCTTTGAGTTGTCAGATTTGCTGCTGCATTTTTGTGTTGAGGTTGGAGGGGAAAGGCCACCCACCCACTAAGTTGTTGTAGTAGCTCCTAGAGATGACAGATTTCTGGTTTGGGGTTCTTAGAAGAAGTACAGCGAAAGTCTCTACTTGAAGTGCAGTAATGAGCTGACCACAGACACTAGGAGAATCCTGTCTGAATGTTGTGATTGGAATCTGCTTATCTGAGGATGATCTGGATGTTTCTCGTGGCTTGCAAATTCTCATCTGATTTTCTATTTGTAACATAAGCTTAGAGACTGAACTGTAATATGAGCACAGACTGATGTTAACTCAAAACAATTTTTTAAAAAGTGAAAAAGCCCACATATTCTTCTTTCTTTAGCTTGCTGGTTCTCAGGAATAGGAGCACCATCTGTTTATCAGTCCCTAGGATGACAGTCTTATACTCAACTACTGCAGTTCTATTAAGCCTCTGCAATATGCAAATGCCCCAGATATGCACATCTAGATGCCACTTCGTGGCACTGTGCCATTGCAGAGCTCAGACCCAGCATATTTTGTGCCTTAACGTGCAAAGGGAAGGGAAGATTCCCACCCTATCATTTGTGTTCAAGTTAAGAATGCAAGACAGTTTGCTGCCTTAGAGCATCCAGAGGTCTTCTGAAAACAGGCAGACATTTGGTGGTGTGGGTCAGATGTGGTTTGAAAGGGATGAAATGAAGTCTTTTTAAAGGTAAAGGCTGTGTGTGTAAGCAACAGACTAACTCAGACATCAGCCCTTTGGAAAATCTGACTGAAAATTAGAAGTGTCATTTTTATTTTATGCTAGCAAATCAAAGTTTGCTTTCGGTGATCTAAAGGAATGTTAGCACTTAACAATTCCTTCTGCATCTGCTGCAGGTGAAAGAAGAATTGGAGCTCCTAGAGCTGCTTGCTTTTCCTCCTTCATGTTTTGTTGCTTTGACAAGGAGGTTTTTGTCTGCCACTGTTAAGTCTGGAGCAGGATTTGGTTTAAAATAGGCAATAGATGGAGTCATCACTTGTCATGGCAGAAGGGCCAAAAGCTTCTCCAAGCCCTGGTGACACAGTTCAGAGAGCTGTGGGCTGGAGGTGTGAGGCACAATAACTTGGGCTGTGCTGCAGTGTGGCTGTGGCCAGCTGGGAGTGAGTGATTGCCAGTGAAGAATGCCTGTTCCCTTGCAGGGCAGTATGTCATGTCCACGTTCAAAAGGAACCCTCTGGAGCAGGCCTTCCGAACACCCAACGCTCACATGACCTCCAGCTACTTGATAAACCAGTACTGGATCACTGTCAGCCACAAGGCACCTGCCATCCTCTACGACCTGTACATGAGGCTCACGGGGAGAAAGCCCAGGTAAGGAATGGTGCCCTCAGCCTCCTGCACGCCTGCCACTCCTGTGGAGAGCAGAGCTCGAACCACCCATGAGAACTGGAGTCCTTGTGATGCCTTAAATGGCTACTTGGAAACAGAGACTAGACAGGAATAAAGGAAAAAAAGGTGGTATTTATTTGAAAGGCTTTTAGGTGCACACTTTGGGCTTTAGAGGGTCTTGCTTCAGTGGATCTCAAAATGGATGACAGGTCACGAGAGCTTCACACTTTTATATCAACATAAATTCACTAACCAGAACTTAGCCAATGATGTGATTTCTTTTAAGCTTTCTTCCCTCTTCTTAAGATGATGGTTTACAGTTTTTGTTCTGGGTGTCCTTGGAGAGCAAGTTAGAGGTTTTATTATGTCTATCTTAGCATAGAGAGCAGCACTTAACAAGCTACAGGAAACTTCAGAGTTACACTAGCAGTACAGGATTCAAAAAATACAAAAGTTAAAACCTAAGGCATCACTTGAGCTTCTTCCTGTCTCCTTGTCTTGAGGGAAATGAGGAAAATGCATGGCTGTAGGTAAGCATAGCCTAGGGCTCGCACCCTCCCTACCACCTGGAGAACAGCACACTTTTGAACTGAGTTTTACACCCTTCAGAGCTTCCCAAGGCAGAGGAGGACTGGCAGTCTTCTGTCTTCTCTGCATCCACATCTCTACCACTTCAACTTTCCAGTGGGATCACCCCTACCTGGCATGAGCTTGCAGAAGGACTTTAGACTGGCAAGGTTTAGAACATACCAGCTAATATTTTTTTTCCCCATAAATCAGATACCTAAGTAGCTGTTTCCAGCACTGGCCTGAAATCTAGGAAGGAGTTGTTTCTAGCTAATGGTATTTAGGAAGGCAGGCCACCATTACAGGGGGTATTGGAGCCCTGGCAGTGGTGTGGCTCGGAGGAACAGCAATATCCATGTCCCGTGTGGAAGGAATCCTCTTGTAAGTACCATTACTCCAGACATTGTCCTCCTTTACTCCCTGCCACCACAGAGGAGGATTTATTGTGCAATGTGAGAGCAGGATGCCAGGACTGTGTTGCTGTCAGCTGCTCTTGTGCTCCTCTGCTAGCTAGAAAGCTGGCTTCAGCTGTTTGCAAGGAAATCCCTGGCATTGCTCTGATGTATCCCTGGCATTCTGCTATGGAGGCAGATTGGTCTGTAAAAAGACTTCCAGTTATCCAGGAGGAAAGAATTACCCTAGAAATAGAGGTAAACTGAAAATGAGGCTGGAACATCCAGTCTTTGTTGACATGGGCAGCAGTGAGATCTTGGCCCTGCCATTACAATTGACATTTCTTTTCATGAAGTTGATTGGCATAATTAACCAGTGGACACTGCCTGCAAAGCTGTGGTTAAATGTCAAACAGACCTCAGCATGACCCTCTGAACTTTTAAGATTTGCAGCCTCAGCAGAGGCGGCTCACCCATGAAGTTGTGAGTTTTCCAAGACTATTTTTTTAAAAAATATTTTTCTCCTTAATTTTTCCACACTACTTCAGCTCATCCAGGTATTGCTGCAGTGTGGTAGAAAGAACAGTAGTAGCTCATTGTTTCTTCTTTTCCCATCTACCTAAATATCAGACCTTTATGCTCTAAGGGCAGTAAACCACATCAAATAATTTAAAAAGCAGCTTATTTAGGTGTAAGCTCATTTCACATAAATACCAGATGGCAAGCAAAACTGCCCTAAATGGTTTCCTGTGAGTGCTACAAATCCATCCATTAGAGCATAATGTGGTTTATGTCCTTAGTAGTCTCCTGGGGCAATCCTGTCTCACCTGAGGATCTGCTTGTGCAAGGCTCTGTATGGGAGCAAATACAGAAACCATTGCTGTAAACAGTTTTCTAGAAGACAAAATGCCTGTCTGAAGTGTGGCTACAGTGAGAGCTAATACTGCATTTATTCCTCTCATTTCCTCCGTAGTGGAGGATGAGACTTCCTGTAAGAAATCTTTGCCGTGTTTCTACTCAGTTGATGTTTTTCAGGAGACCTTTCCTTCATACCAATTATTAGTCTGTGTTTTGAGCTCAGGCAGTTGAACTCAGGCATTTGACATGAAACACTGTTTTCACACACACCTCTTCAGATTGTACATTCACAGACTAGTTTTGATTGGAATGGACCTTAAAAGATCATCCAGTTCCACCCCTGCCATGGGCAGGGACACCTTCCACTATCCCAGCTTGCTCAGAGCCACATCCAGCCTGGGGGGCACTTCCACAGATGGGGCAGCCACAGCTTCTCTGGGCAACCTGTGCCAGGGCCTTGCCACCCTCACAGGGAACAATTTCTTTCATATATTAAAGAGTTGATTCTCTTAAAGAAGTTCCTTTCTTTTTTCTGGCCATTTTCTGTTAGTCCTAAGCACTTTAAATATTTTGGGGAATCAGCTTGAAGGGCAGCTTCAGATCTTTGCAATCTGACTGCATACTTTTTTTTCCCCAAGTTCCTAAAATGTATGAAAATCCTCACAGAGCTTTGCCCCATGGTGCTTACCCTACACAGGAAGATTAATCTGAAATAATTTTAAAGCAGTTCCGATAAACTGCATTCAGTCAACGTGCACATAATTATTCAGAATGAAGGCTCCTTTAATCTGAATGTCTACTTTGCTTCTAAAATGAAAGCCACTTTAAGGAGTGCCTATCTAAGGTTTCAATGCTCTTTCAATGCTTTGGGTGAGCTGCACAGTTCTGCTCTGAGCTGATGGACTCATTGTGTCTTTCTGAGCTGTGCTGAGTGTTTATTGCCGTGGCAGTCACATCTGCATGGGGAGAGGCCAGCCTGGCACCATTTTCCCCCAGACTGCTGCCTTTTATTTGTCAACTGTGTTACCCTCTGGGCAGCTCAAAATTGCACATGAAAACAGCTCTGTTTTCCATGAAAATCAGCCTTTTAATTCTTTCTCTTGCCCTTACCCAGTCTGAGAGGACTGGGTGTCCTCAGAATTGACTGAACCCTGTACATCATACTTCAAAACAACTGTCAGAGGCCTTTTGGACTCATGACCACTGGGACAACTAAAATAATCCTGCTGGGTAGGACAGCATTACTGTCATCCACTTTTATATAAAAAATTAATAAGAAAAGGCCAAGATGCCTGAGAGGACCTGAACCTACATTGCCCAAGTCCTTAAGCAGTTATGCCCCTGAAGCAAGACAACAAAGACATGGAGCTGTTAGAGTGGGTGCAGAGGAGGGCAATAAAGATGGTCAGAGGGCTGGAGCACCCCTCCTATGAGGACAGGTTGAGAGAGCCAGGATTGCTGAGGCTGGAGAAGAGAAGGCACCAGGGAAACCTAGTAACAGTTTTTCAGTAATTAAAGCAGACCAGTGGGAAGGAAGGGGAGGGACTCTATAATGGATCATAATCATAGGATGAGGGGTAATGGTTTCAAACTGAAAGAAAGTACATTTAGATGAGATAGGAGGGAGTTCTTCCTGTGAGGGTGCTGAGGCCCTGGCACAGGTTGCCCAGAGAAGCTGTGGCTGCCCCTGTATCCCTGGAAGTGTCCAAGGCTGTTGGAACCCTGGAAGCTGAGAATTTTAAATTCTCTGTGCTGAAAGGCACTGATCCACAAGAAAACACTACATTTGATCTGAGGCCTTGGTACAGGCTTCCAAAATTGAGTGATAACATTAAAATCACGCATGTGTGGTTTGAATAGAAGGTGTGGGGTCACAGAGTGAAAAATCTGAGATTTAAGGTTTTGAAACATAGTAATACCTATATACCCAAGATATATATTTATGCCATTTAGGGTGGTGGCTACATATTTGTTTTTCACTTTCTTCTTCCTTCTTATTCATGGGTTTAGATGGTGTCTTAAAATTGGATAAGAAAATTTGCACTGCTGAACTTAGGAGGTTGAGTATTGGGTTAAAAA
Organism: Erpornis zantholeuca; assembly: GCA_013400515.1. Classification (NCBI taxonomy): domain Eukaryota; kingdom Metazoa; phylum Chordata; class Aves; order Passeriformes; family Timaliidae; genus Erpornis; species Erpornis zantholeuca. Next base: position 233,098 of record VZTN01019847.1, on the reverse strand, counting down.
CAAAAATAATTTAGGTGGCAAATCGTTATTGGACAAACTGTCCTTGAAAAATCTCTGCAGAGCCAGAGAAGCACCATTATCATCATTATGTAGCCTTGTTCCACCTTGTTAGCAGAGCTCACAGCTTCTGAGACTGTAACATAGCTAAGAATTAATAAACAACTGAGTCTGAACAAGAGAATCCCACGTCTCCTGTGTTCCATCCCAGCTACAGGAAGTGAGGGTAAGAGGCTGGAAAAGAAGCACTCACCCTAAGACAAGGCCGGGTTGGGTGGGGCTTGGAGCAACCTGGGATACTGGAAGGTGTCCCTGCCCATGGCAGGGGTTGGGACGAGATTATCTTTAAGGTCCTGTCCAACCCAAACCACCCAGTGATTCTTCTGTTCTGTCTGAAAACCAAAGGTTGAGCAAATGACTTCTGAGCTCAGTGTCCATACTGCAGATGTGGTCACTGCTGCACTGGAGCTAATGCCAAAATTCAGAGTCTTGCTTCGGTACACAACTCAAGCTTGGGAGCAGAAGAGAATTCCTGTGGCAGGAAGAGAAGTATTCACCTTGGGAACAGAAGCACTGCAACTTAGTGGTGCAGACTTCATCCTAGATCAAACAGGCTCTTCCCTCCACAGTGGTAGATGAGGTAGATGCAGCTTCCAACCCTTGTTTAGGTCAGACCAGTGAGCTGGACATCAGTGGCAAACACATTTGCACCCGTGCTGGAGCCAACAATAAAAGCTGGGTAGCTTTAAGCTCAAGAGCTCAGCTAGAGCAGTTCAGACTTGCTGAGCAACATCTCAGCCTAGTGAGCAGCAGGGTAGTGCTCCTGAGGAATTGCAATGCTTATTCCCCTGGACTGAGGAAAACACAAACCAGCAGCTTCTGCATAAGGTCAGACTTCCTGCTCACCTCTGATGCTCCCCCTTTGTTTCAGAATGATGAAGATCATCAATCGGCTGCACAAGTCTATGACACTCCTGCAGTATTTCTCCACCCAGTCCTGGAACTGGTCTTCAGATAATATGAATATGTTAATGAGTCACCTTAACACAGAGGACAAAAAGGTAAATATGTCTTGAATATGGGTTGCTAATCTTGGATTCTGTTCATCTGCAGCAATTATTTTTGGTGTATTGTTGAGCATTTAAATGGTATCTAGATGACTGGAATTGATTTTAACCTGAAATAATTCATTTCCTTCAGGAGCTTTCCATTTATTACAGGAGAATGTTTTCAGGGCCCTTCCAACCCATTCTGTGAAAACTTCTTTCTCTCTACAAAGCCTGTCTTTGCTCTTGATGCTCGAGAGCTTGCTAACAATTTTTCCAGTATGAACACCTAAAATGAATTGGGGTAGTTGGCTCTGCAGTGAGGTTGTGCTTATGCCAAACACCAAAGTGACCTATTTCCTGGACTTGTGTCAATCTAGCTGCCAAAACATGCAGCACAGCAGAGAGAGTAACACTGATGCAGAGGCACCTGTTGACTCAATGCCCAGTTAATTTATTTACACATAATTCTAGTGACAGGTTAAAACTGTGTGGAGGTTTTCATTTGAATCCGTTTGCTGGAATGCCATTTTTATTCCATGATTCTGTGTGTGTGTGTGTGTACAAATACATGTATCTATGGAAAAGTTGCCACCTGAAAGATAAACCCCTTTATTTTCTGCCAGCTAGCACTACATTTCTGCTTGCTTTGCCCAGATTCCCAGCTGGGTGGGACATTAATCAGCAACTGTGAAACACAGTCTGGCAGTGCTTGGGAACTCGGGGGCTTTGAGAATCTCAGAGAGAGGGCTTTTTCAGGAACAGAGATCAATGAAGAATTGATGCTTCAAGTGAACTGGTTTTGAACTCTGGTGTTCAGCTTTTGCTCTTTGTCTTTAAATCCCAGTTATACAACTTCGATGTTCGCCAGCTGCACTGGTCAGAGTACATCGAGAGCTACTGCATAGGTGCTAAGAAGTACTTGCTGAATGAGGACATGGCTGGCATTCCAGCAGCAAAGCAGCATCTACGGAAGTAAGTCACACCCAGGGACAAGGATAAGACCTCTTGGCTACCTTTGGGGAAAATAATTTTAGCTACGTTGCAAAATTATTGCTGATTTAAATGGAGATAAATAACTTATTTCTTATTGCAGCAGTTTGTCAGTACTTACAAACGTAGAATAAGGGAATAGTTGGCCATAGCAAAGAACCCTAAACAAGTTCATCATTCATGGATCATTTTTAGGAGGTTTATAAGGACCTCAGGAACAGACTACTGCCTCAGACAGTGTGCTGTGGTGCAGTGATCAACTTCACCTTGGAAAAAAGGGCTCTTATAAAAATAAAACAAGTCTTGAGGTATTTAGGTGTCTTTTTTCCCTTGGTCAAGCACGGGGAACATGAGAATTAGAGAACGGCAGAAACTTTGACAGAAAGAAGACAGGATCATGAGCATCTGAAAAACTCACTAATACCATTGAGATTGGTGCTGTAAACTAACCCATTCCCCCCCTAAAAAATAAAAAATCCCAGTGCTGCATTGTTGCAACAGTGAAGACCATTTATGATCATTATGTAATTTCACTACTTTAAAGACAAGGTTTCACGCAAATGGTAGAATTCTTGCTCATCAACTCCCGTGAAGTTGTCTCTAGCCTGCCCCAAATCCTGCAAAGTGAGAAATATGAAACCAAAGCAGAAAGTATTGGACACACACTGTCCTAAAGAAAAACCTCTCCATATGACTTTGCTCTGGTTTGAAATGAGAGTACAGAACAAGAGAGAATTCCAGTACAGCTGTCCCACCTATCCCATTAACTGTTCATTGTGCTCCAGCTTCAGAAGAGTTCTTGGCAAGACCAAGGACTCCAGCACAGCGTCTCCACTCAAAAAGGAATGGCAAAAAAGCCCAAGGGCCACTTATAAATAGGATTTCTTCCCAAATAACCTGTAGAAATGCAGGGGGCTGGTGAGCTTCTTGTTGTTGGTGTGTTTCTTGATAAGATGCCTCTTTCCCAGGCTGAGGAACATCCGATACGCGTTCAACACCACCCTCCTCGTGATCATCTGGCGCATCTTCATCGCGAGGTCGCAGATGGCTCGAAACATCTGGTACTTTGTGGTGAGCCTCTGCTACAAGTTCCTGTCCTACTTCAGGGCATCCAGCACCCTCAGGCACTGAAGCCATCCATCAGCAACCAGCCTCTTCCAGAAGGACCTCCATCTCCTCTAATCAGCAACTGTGGGCATCGGGGTCTGAAAGTAGCAGAAAAATCCACTCCCTCCAACAGCAGCTGTCATTTATTGTGCACTGTTACATGCTCACCTTTTTAATTTTAACTAATGCTTTAATACTTGGTGGTCTTTCTTCCATAGGACCAGGCCAATTTTTAAAGCCATAACTGAAGCTTTAGGAACAGGTCAAGCTGGGACCCCTCATCTAGACTCTGATGTGCAAGAGTAAGGATTAACCAAAGTCACTGTCTTCCCAGGTACTACTCTTTAGGCTATCTTAATCCCATCTTCTTCTTCAAAAGAGGCAAATTTAAAGCATGACCTTGGAAGAAAAGGATACCACCAGAGAAAACCCAACCAAGGAAATTAAGCTGTAAGAGGTCTTCCTAAAGCAGCTGTTCCTTCATTCTCATTCAATGAAATGGTACCTTACTGGAAAAACAAGATTGCACTTTCTCAGTTTTTCAAAACTTAGGAGGGGGAAAGATCAGTCACATGAGGCCAGTGAAAACATGGAACAGTTTTCAGATCTTGTTTTGTATTGCTGCTGAGGACTGATGCTTTCAGGCCATATGTGAAGACACACATAGAATTCATGCTCACTCACAGGCTGCTTCCTTACAGAGAGGTCTTCTTTTCTCCCTGTGGTTAAGGTTTCAGTGTATTAAAAATTCCTGGTCTTGCATTTATCACATTTGCTTGGAACATTTTTGGGGTCTTGAAAAATGCTGTATTAACCCTGAGAATAAAGAAGACTTCTTAAAAATTGGAAGAAGAATACAGAAACTCTCCATCATTTTTGAGGCATAGGTCTGTTTTTTCCATGCAGGAAATCTCTCTCCCTGTAGCTCAAAACTGGCCTGATACTGGGCTTTCATCACAGCTAAATCACTTTGCAGTTGATCATTTCCACTGGCAAAGAAAGTGTAAAGACATACATGGAGGAAACATCATTGGGCCTGTTCTGCTGCCACTCCTGTCAGGAGGCATTAAAAAGTCTGGAACTTGTTTTTGTTGAGAATAGGTTAAATGTTGGGTTTTATGATGTTAAAGGTCTTTTCTGACCTAATCAGCTCTGTGATTCCTTGACTTCTCTGTAAGAAGAGTCATGCACTGTGAAGGTAACGCACTTGTTCTGCAATTTAGAATTTTCAGAATTTAATTTTTCAGAATTTTAAAATTAAATTGCAATTTAGGAAGGAAGCCAAGGACCTTCCCAATGCTCATGGCCATTTGAGATCCTTGTTTCTTGTAGTGAATTCTAAATTCCTGTGGGGGCAGAGAGAGAAAGATCCTTCTTCAAAGTAGCTGGTGCAGCAACAGCAACAAATTTCTGTGTTGTCAGATTCTCAGAGTCAAATCTTAACACCAAAATATTTTTTATTTGGATAACACTAAGTAAGGACTTTTAAGATGATCAGTCTTCAAAGCAGCTAGATTTTGAAACAGTGCAGCACCCAGTTTTTCCAGTCTTGTGTCATGCCAGCTGTCTGAAAAACTAATGCCACACAAAAAAACACAACGAAGTGACACAGTTGCTCTTTTGTGAGCTGAGAAGATCAGAATATTTAGAAACCTGGCTTTCCTCAGAAATTATACTTGGTTTTGGCAGTGAAGGCAGGAGCAAATTATGACAATATATTTATATCTGAGGCCTTCAAGCTGGTTCAGAAATCTTTCTAAAGGTGCAAGGAATTGATCTTCCCCCATATGCCCCAGAGGTCTAGTTCCAAGCAATTGCCAAAGGATGCCTGCAGTAGAACCTGACCAGAAATGTGGTGTCCAGGACGGCAGGGCTCTGGCATTGCCTGCCACAGACCTCTGGCTTTTGTCACACACTGCTTTTGATCTGCGCTTAAATAGGTCAAGCACTCAGTTTACAAAGATGCAGATTTCTGAAGCTCTTGCCTTGGAAATGTGCTTTCTTAGTCAAACTGGTCCTTAAGTGTTTGTTTTCCAGCTTCATGGGGTGCTCTGCAAGGTGTCACCGCCTGGGAAACCTGGAGCTGTGCGTTCAGGGGCTGGGGACCAACACTCCCTGTGCAGTGCTGCCACAGCAGTATTTAGGTGAAAGTTGTGGCATTGTACTTTGCTGCCTTGGTGGGGCTGAGGCAGCTTGCTGCAGGGATTCTTCAAGGAAGAGTGCATTCCCTCAGTTACATAATCAGGTCATCAGGCAGCTTGCAGTCCTCTCATAGGAAAGACTAAAAAAAAAAAAGCAAACTAAAAGTGTAGATCACTTTGAAACAAACTTCCACTCAAACATTAGGAAATACTTTCAACTCACATCCTGAAAAGTCTTTTTAAGTGCCTGCCTTATGGACAAAAGGGAAGCAACAGTAAAGGGGATCATAAGTTTTGGGCTGTGCACGTGACAGACAAAAGCTTGAGTCTCAGAAAAGTCAAAGGTGCAGAGCTGCAACACCTACATCAGTCAGCTCTCCTGAGAATAGTGTCCCACCTTTCCTTCCCCTTCCCTGCTCATGCCAGGCATTCTTGACAATATGCCTGTAGGCATTCACAGTTGTGTGCACAGGCTGTATTGTCCCAACAAGTCTGAGGTGTATTTTTTGCTCCCCTGAGCATATCCAGACCTGGTTTTCTGAACACACAAAAAGGTGCTTCACTCACAGCAACGGTGGCGTGACATTTTAAGGCTCTTCAGCATTTTGCTGACGGTAAGAGCCGCAGAAAAGCAGCTACTCAGCCCTGAAAAAACAGCAGGAGCTGCTTGGGTTGGAAAAACAGAGCTGTTGCAGATGGTGTCTGCTCTTCTGGAGACCTTTTATAGCCCACACAGCATTGCCAGCAGCTGGCTCCAGAGTTCTGGCCTTGCCTGGGGCAGAACAAGCTGTTAGCTTGTCTTAACACATACATACCATGCAGGGGAACTTGAATGCTTGATCCATTTTCTTGTGGCTTGAGATGTTTCCAGGTGATTGTCTAAAGCACAGACATATTTCAGGAAGCCTCAGTGAAGGGGCTGATGATGTGTGGCAGTGGCCCTTGAGTGCCAGTTGTGACTGTCATCACGGGGACTTGGGCATAAGAACTTGTTCTCACCTCAAGCAGTGGCTGATGTTTGGTAGTTTGCTTTGTGCTCCTCAGTGGATTTGTTTCTGCTCTGAAGAAACCCAAACTGTGGGGAAAATATCTGAAAGAAAACACTGAATATCATTTCACTGTCACCAAGGGGCAGATATTGCAATTAACAAGCATCTTTTTTTAATTAAACAGCGATAACAAACCAACCAACCAAACCACTACAAATCCCTACAATTAATCCGTGTCGTAACTGCCTTTTGAATGACAACCAAAGCTGTTTATATCCAGCATGTCTGTTACTAAAAAAATAAAATTTCTTACCTCTCCACCCTCCTGTGTTCCTTGTAAAGAAACAATTCTTCCACAGTAGGGAGGGAGGGGTAACAGACACACTGATAAATCACAGGTTGTTGGCCCATTACCCACCTCCTGGTGAAACGTGTTCTTTGACATTTGCTAAGGAGACATGAGTACATCTCCCTGTGTGTACAGCTGCATCTCCCAGCACCAGACGTGGTCAAAGCAGTGGAGCTCCTCCTGAAGTGCCAGGCTGTGCTTGTTGGGCGTGCCCTGTTCCACTTCAGTTCATGAGGAAGCGAATAAAACATACCCTCATTTCCAGTGTAAAGGGAACCTAACTGTAGTTGTTAATCGAGTCATTATCATGAATAAACAACTGGGAAAAGAGGGAGGGGGGCATCCTTTTGTTTGTAAATAAGCTACAGCTTCATGGTTGAAAGCATGCTGTTGCTCTTCCAGCACTGACATTCTACTGCTGAAAGCAAGGATGAACTTTCAGTACAATTTCAGTACAGTTGGACCCCTTATTCTAGCACAGAGCAAATAACATTCCCCAGAAGGTAAACGGTGAACACCCCATTACATGGTGCTACATATTGGTATGAAAGTGGTACAGATTTACTTAAGAGAATTAAAATCCAAAAAGTAAAGCGTATTTGGGGAATAATTAAAGATGTACTATCCCACTTTTCTCTATTGCTTAAAAGCCAACTATGAATTGTTTTTTCAGATGAACATGAAACCACTTTCAAAAAGTTTCTTGTCCTTACATGATCTTGGCAGACCCCAGTTTATAGTAAAATGTACTCTCCCACTGTCCAGAGTTTCTATGGTTCTATCTGCTATTTCTATCCTCTTGTTAGCTATGAAACAACTTCCTGTTAAAAATCTTAATTACAGAGTTTCTAATGTTAAGGCATAATCTTTTGAGCTCTCAAATCAGATAAAATTATCAAACCACAAATTACGTGAACCTCAGCCATAAAATTGTTAATATGATGTTTATGTTATTTGAAACATTTAATAAAACAAAATATTTTAAAGCTATGGTCACTGTGCATTGCTTGGTTTGCTAGAGGAGGTGGTTACTTGCTGACCATCACAGTTGAGCAGAGGCTGCCTCCAGCACATCTGCCCACATCTGCATCACAGCTGTTGGTGGAATGGCAGCCCCACCTACAGGAGGGAAATCCATATTTTAAAAGCTCTGACAATGAGACTTTTTAACCCAGATACAGACGACTGGAAAGGTCCTGCTGTGGTGAGTGTCCCGTGGAAACTCGAAGGGACAGGTCTGCAGCAAAGGAGAATTGGGAGTAACCCAGCCAACTTCCCCAAACTACATCCAATTTGTAGCTGAGTATGTTACCCCAAAGTTGTAGTTTTTAAGTAGAGACCTCACCTCATTATGTTAGTTTTCTGTCAAGCAAGAGCAGATAATATTTAGTAATTCTCTCTCACTTCCTTGCAATATAGCAGACTTTAGTGAGAGGAAAAGACACAGCATCATCTTGACCCTTTCCTTAATGAAAATTATTTCCAGTCCTGAAACCCAGGGCATACATCAAAGATGTAACTTCCATTTTGTTAGCCAATCTCTTCTTAAAATATCAATTTCCCTTTTTTATATGTAAATGTGATCTTTATGGAGGAAAAAAAAAATCAATTTTCCATTAAGATGCATCAATGAATTAAAGCCTTCAGCAAGAAAGTTCGAATTCTTTCCAAAGAACAGACTTAAAGGTCAACCTGCAGACTTCAATATTTAAAGCTTTTCTTCTGACATTCTAATTGCACAATATTATCAAGGCAGATAATCAGTTAAATAAATGAGGGAAATTGCATTAATCTTAATTTTTTAAGAGAAGCAAAAATAGGGGGGAGGAAAATGATGTAATGTAGGACAAGTCCTTAGCTGATACACCATAGGTCATACGACAGAATAAGCTCCAGCTCTCAAGGGAAGGCATCCCAGACAATTTTCAATTTTCCCCATTTCCCTCAGCTGAGGACAACTGCTGTTCATTAAGAACTGACCCCACAAGTCCCACTTCATAACTCCCAGGATTATTTGGCTGTGAAATGTGTCATGGAACAGTGATAAATCCAATTTCTGGACTCACGCCCTACCTATGGAATGGATACCACAGCAAAGGAGGCTGCATTAACCCAGAGCCCCTCCAGAGCCAGGAGAGAGGCACACACTCACCTACTTCTCTTGCCACAGGTGCCCTGATGATACAAATCCCTGCTGCTGCCTGCACTGCAGTCTCAGAGGTGACTTGCTCCTTCTGGGGAAGCAGCACATAACACCCAGCCCCAGATGTAAAAGCCACAGCAAAAGTACACTGCAAAGAAATGCATCTTCTAGAAAAGATTAGGCAAGAGGGGATCAAGGCAATAGCTCTGAAGCTGCCAATGTGATCCATCTTTTCCCAGTTTTCCCTGAAGAAGGTATGCAGAGAGCTGTGCAGAGGACTTTCAGACAGGAATTCCCACCTCAGCTTGTGCCCTGACCTCTGTTTTTCTGATTGAATTCTCACTGCATGCTCCTCCTCTCCACCCAGGACTCATAACTACTCTAGAGAATCCAAACCCTCGAGAACCACTGGATTAACCTGAGAGGAGCTGCTGCAAGAAATGAAACATGGGATTAAATGTACAGAAACTGGCCAGAGAAATCAGGGCTGGTGAAAATGCCAGCAAAGATGTTTGCAGAAAGAGGTTGCAATTGTATTTGGATCAGTAAACAAGCAAGATTTGAGGCATGCAAAGACTGATATTTTTGCTACTGATAACTGTAGGTCCTTTGCCACTGTCATTTGTCACTGAGTATTTGCTGTACAAGACACTGAAGAGACCCCAAAATTCAGGCAAGTACCCCAGTGCCTCTGGCAGTTAGGTTTTGACCAGAAAGTAATAGAAAGTTTATAATATGGCATAATATTGCATCAAAAGGCAGGTGAATTAAAATTTATCTTTCTCTTTGCCTCAGGCATTTGAAAATGGAGGCATCATGCAACTTGATGAACAAATTAAAAATTTACAACTACATACAGTAAAAACACAATTGTAATTATAGAGTAGTAAATAAAACTGGCTACTGGAAAGTGTGAACAGCATTAACTTGTTCAACAATGTGCTAACACAACACTGAGTTTAAGGGGAAATTGTGTCCACTCTTCACAATCCATGATTATTGATGATTTTAACACATTTTGTTACTCTCCTCCCAGCTGAGGCTGATGTGACAATTGGTCTGGGGAAAGAGAAGTGTCAGCAGACCATGGAGGTCTCTGGGAATTTCACTACCACTTAACACCTCTGGGGAAGCTTTATTGATAAACAAAGGGTTGCCATAGAGGATATGGCAAAAATATAAACTAAGATTTAGTCAGCAAGGGCAAATTCATCAGTGAGCAGACTAATGAAGTAAATTAGCTTGAAAAGGCAAGTGAGGCTCAAGTTTGCTGCTCTGCAGTCACAAATGCTGGGCCCATGCATGGTGGGTACAGCAATCCCTGGCTGTGAGGCTCGCTCCTAGGGAGAGCTGTGCTCCCTGTTTTCTGCAGAAAAGGAGAAGGTGTGCCATGTGAGGCCAGAGCTGGAGCAGGGCACACCTGGCACAGGTAGGGGCTGACTGGTGAAGAAAATCCTTCCTGTGCTTTTTTGGGGTGTCAGTCCTGAGGTCAGATCCTCATGAAGGTGGGAGAAATCCTCAGAAGCCATGTAGGATCTCATGGAAGACCTGGTAGAATGAAATATTAGAGGATTATTTTTCTTCAGTAATTGACACAATTTATCTTTCAGAAGCTTTTAACCATAAGAAAGTGAACTCTTAACAGTCTGTAAGTTAAGATGTATTTAGGAAAAAAGTGAGAGATAAGATGAAACTAAGAAAGTTGTGGTATTTTCCTGCATTGTGACCAAGCAGCTCGTCCTTTGTTAAGATTATGAAAAGCTTTAATGAGTAACAATGAAAGGAAGCAAAAAGCTGAGAGAGAGGATGTGAGTTTAGGAACCTGATAGATCACAATCCCAGTGGTGGGATAATAAAAGCAAGAGTTACATTATTTTATTCATTCTTTAATCTTTGGCATTAGCATGAGATTAATACTTCCATGGGAAAAAAAAAATTCCTAGGATTCATTTCCATAATTACAATATAGAACATGAAAGCAAGCAAAAGAATTAGCTAGAACTTAATATGCATTAAATTCCAACTACCTTCTATTAGTATTTCTTCTAATTAAGATACTGTTTAGCCTTAGAAAGCATAAAATCAGTCAATGAGCAATACAAAATAGTAAATATGTTTTGGTATGTAAAGCAAGAATTTATCTGCTGATAAGTTGTCCTTTACAGCTTGCTCTATTACAGCATCTGGCATTTTATTTGGAAGTGCTGTGTCCTGTGATAAATATGGATTTGAAACATTGAAAAGGTTTGCTGATTTCCTTGGAGGTCTTTTCTAACATCAGTGACCCTGTGATAACTCTGAAATACAAGGATTTTGCCTTATCAGAAGTGAGACGAAATACTGAGAGAAAAAATCCCAGACAACATCCACTTCCCCAGGGCACCAAAAGTCAGTCAAAACACTGTTCCTCACTTCTGCTGAAGAGATGATGAGAACTGGATACCCACCGAGAAAGAAAGGACTGTATTTCCAGAAATGAGGTATCTGCAGTCTCAGAGAACCAGCAGTAAGATCCCAAGGCAGGTAAATCCCTGGAGAATGGCTAGTGGGAAGATGTGCACTTAAATGTCCTTTATGAAACTGCTAAAGAATGTACTGTCTTGAACTAGAGAAAGGAAAAAAAAGGTAAAGAGAATAAATCTGACAAGCCACAAATTTCCCTACTGGTCTGAAATCATGAGCAGGAACTGCACAGGGGGTGACAAATAGACTGGATTATATAAAATAATGTAAAAAAAAAATAAAAGAAAGCACAGCCAAGCAACAAAGTAACCAGAATATAGAACAGTCCAAAAGCATTCTCTAATGTTATTAGTTGGAAGACAACAGAAAAACAACCCACCAAAATCTGTATCTTTGCTGGAAAGATGAGCAGAAATTACATAATAAACACAGTATCAGGGTCAGAACTCAGAGCAGACAGAGAAGAGGTTACAGAGGTTACAGGTTACTTAATTTAGATTTTTTAAAGTCACCTGTAGGCTAGAGCCAACTGGGGTAGGCTGGTAGATATCCTGGAGAGCTCAGGAAAGATGGACAAGATTGGAAAAAACAGAGGAAATACGAGAAGACAAGAACCTGGGAGCTATTTTTAGTGAGCCTGACTTCAGTACAAGAACAATACTTAGCAGTTAAAAAGGAAAAGAATAATAGACAGTGTGGAATTCCAAAGCCAAATTATGTCACATCAAATTTTCTCTTACAATAGAGCAAGAGGCATTGTTAAAAGCAGAGGAGTTGAAGATGGCATACAGTCAGTGCTTTAAAAGGTTTTTATCTCACATGATCACTCTCACGAATAAGCTGAGGCAAGAATACGACAAAATTAATGCAAAACCTAACAGAAAATCACAATACTTATTTGCAATTCAGTGCTAACCTGAGAAATTGTGTGTTACCCCAGATGAGAGGATTCAACAGATTCATTAAGGATCTGAATGCTGGGATACAGGGTAGGCTCTTTAAAACCTTGACCTCAAGGTGGGAAGGCTGAAAGCAGTGTAGGGAACAGGGCTAGTTAGAACTCAGAATATTCCTGTTAAATTGAAACCCAAGGCTCCTACTTAGTGAAAATTATGTCTTTCAAATTAAAAGTACTTGCACTGTTGCCTTTTCCTGGACTTAAAATTAGGAGCCAAACATGGTTATGGGGGAAAGGGGGTTTTTACCTAAGTATTTATTTAAGGATCTTTAGGTGCACCACTTCATCCAAGTGGAATGTGCTAAAAACACACTCCAAGTATGCATGCACCCAAGTATGCATGCTAAAAGCACTCAGAATACATGAAAACTGTATTAAAGGGTATATAAAAGGGGTATAAAAGAAAAGGCAAAAAATCATACTGGCATCAGCACTGACATGTAATATGCACTTGTCTAATTTGAGATACAGTCTTGAAAGGATTTTATATAAACGAACACTCTTACTTTCCCAAACTCAATAATTTAAAATTAGAAAATGCCATAGCAATGTTTTCTAACCCTCTGATATATTATGTCAGGCTCTTTTATTACTTATACACTATTTTTGCATGAAGGGCCACTGCCTTCTTTAGTGAACTTGAGGGATGAGTGAGAAAACTCTTAAAATCCTTTTTGCTCCTCTGTTACCTGGTGATCTTACAAGCTATCATGCCACACAGTTCAAGTTCTGCTAGGCCAAGAAAGTCATTCATTTCTTTACTCATTTTTCTATGACACTCGTCATTCAATATCTATAGACCAGATTCATTTAGATACTGTGAATATTAATCCTTTCACCAACTACCAATATGTTGAAATTAGTTAATCTAGGCTTCCCTTTCTTCCTTTCCAAGAGAAGGGCAGACCTTGCTAGAATGTGATTTATTAGGATGCTGCATAAAGGTCTACTGACAACCAACAGCATCTAATGCAATGAGCTCATTAGCAGCTGTATCATGGACTGCAAAGTCCAGGGAATATAATCCTGTTTTATTGCAAAATCTTGGCTGTTACTGTGGATGGGATACCTTGATCCTCCAAAGCACACAGCTGCAGAATGGGAAAAGCTCAACCAATGAGCAGCACCTGACAATGCCATAAAACGAGGTAACATCACTGAATCACAGAATATCCCGAGTTGGGAGGGACCCACAAGCATCATGGAGTCCAGCTCTTCCCAAGCCAAATTTAATCCTGACAAATAAGGGAAAATGCCCTGAAAACCACAAGTCAGACAAAATAATCACCTTAGTTTAGAGCAGCACCAAGGAGTGGCTACTACTGAAAGCAGATGGGATTTAAACCTGTGCCCTCAGCTGCAGGATATCACTACCACAGAGCCGCACCATGGCCCTGGTTTGTGCAGGAGCAGAGAGAAGGTCTGCAAGGAGCAGCTGTGATCCCACAGGGCAGAGAAGGGCTGGCACAACCAAGGTGGGCTTCTGGAACTGGGAAATGTGGACTGTGAGTCCCTCCAGAATCCTTTATTAACCAATGCAATGAGCCATCAGGACACAGCTGGAAAGCCAGCACCCACCCAGGGGTCTTGTTGAAATGTGTTGCAGAACACCTTAGAGGTTTCTTACTGCTAAGAGTCCCCAGCATCTGTTAATTACCCAGGCATTTAATGTTCCCTAAACACATTTAGAGCACCTCTCCTTTGAGAAAACACAGAGAATTGGGATTGTTCAGCCTGGAGTAGAGAAGCTTCAGGGTGACCTCACTGTGGCCTCCAGTACCTGAAGGGAGCCCACAGGAAAGATGGAGGGAGACTCCTGACAAGGGTCTGGAGTGACAGGACAAGGGGCAATGGATTCAGACTGAAAGAGAGCAGGGTTAGATGGGATATTAGGAAGAAATTGTTCCCTGTGAGGGTGGTGAGGCCCTGGCACCTATTGCCCAGAGCAGCAGTGACTGTTCCATCCCTGGAAGTGTTCCAGGCCAGGCTGGATGGGGCTCTGAGCAAGCTGGGAAAGTGGAAGGTGTCCCTGCCCATGGCAGGGGGACTGCAATGAGGTATCTTTAAGGTCCCTTCCAACTCAAGCCATTCTCTAATTCTCTAATGATGCTCACCCTCTTGGATTAGAACTGCACCATCCCCCAACACAGAAGAGAAAAGGTTTATGCTCCTCTTTGGGGTGGCTAGATCAGCCAGGATTTTCTGTAGCCCACAGCATTTCCAGCAATAGCCCCTGATTTATTACATCCCTTTCCAGGTCTGAGCAATGACCCTCTGGGACAGGAATCCAGCACCAGGAAAAGCTGTGTCAGCACTAGTTTAGTAAATTGCTACAGTAGCTCCTCTCCACTCATGGAATTAGGAGTTTGTACAATGTCTTCTCCAAGTTTATTTTGCAGAGGTTCCCAAGATACTTTGATAGTGGATATACCATAGTATGAGGTGAGGAGTTCCCAGTCTGTTTCATGGACTCACAAAACTAGTCAGGTAGGAAAGGGCCCCATGAGGTTTCTGGTACAAACTCCTGCTCAAGACAGGGTCAATATTTCAGACAAGGTTGCTCAGAGCTTTGTCAAGTGAGGTCCTAAAAACTTCAAAGCATGGAGATTCCATTACCTCTCTGAGCATCCCATTCCTCTGCTTTTTTATCATACTGGGTAGATATTATTTTCATGGCACATGGTAGCAGTGTCCACTGTATCAACTGATGATCATTGTCCCTTGCTTTATCTTCTCAATGCACTGTTGGTAGTGTAAGGCTGCAATTAGGTCTCTTCTAAGCTTTCCTCAAAGGTATCCCCTCCCCCAATTCAACAATTCCAGGTCTCTCCACATATCAAGGAAACCTCCCTTTTATGCCAAAAAGTAGCATTAATATACTTGTACGGGGGGCACAGAATCTCAGGATGGCTCAGGCTGGAAGGGTCACTGGTGCCACCTCCCTGCTCCAGCAGGGCCATCCCAGAGCACACAGCACAGGATTGTGTCCAGAGGGCTCTGTAATATCTCCAGAGAGGAGACTCCACACCCTCTCTGCTCTCTGTTCAAGGCTCAGTCACTGCCCACTGTGCAGGTGGAACTTCCTGGGATCAGTCCCTGCCTGTTCCTCTGGTGCCATGGCTGGGCCCCCCGGAGCAGAGCCTGGGCCCTCCATAGCTCCAGGCTGTCCTGGTCAGGTGGGTTGTGGTGACTGTGGTGCCAGTGCCACCCCACAGTGGGAAAGGGACAGAAGGCTGGAACTAGTCCTGGCAGCTTCCCTGGAGGCTCATCAGGAAGGCTGGTATAGAGAGGAGAAACTGGAGCATAAATCTGGGGATTTCTACCCAACTATGATTTTATTACTGTCACTGCAGTAGTTGGCCCAGCAGTTCTGGACTCCACAGTACAAGAGGGATGTGGAGCTCATGGAGCAGGTCTAAGAGACCGGTCAAGGGTCTGGAGCATCTGTGCCAGGGAAAGGCCGAGGGAGCTGGGGCTGTTCAGCCTGGAGAGGAGCCCCAGCTGAGAGGGGCCCTCAGCCCTGGGTGTCCCTGTCTGCAGGGAGGGCTCCGAGCAGGGCCCAGGCTCTGCTCCGGGGGGCCCAGCCATGGCACCAGAGGAACGGGCAGAGACTGATCCTAGGAAGTTCCATCTGCCCTGTGCAATCAGGGGAAAGGATTGTCTGGACAGTGTAGAGTCTCCCTCACTGGAGACTAAGATACCAGAACCATCCGGACTCAGTCCTGTGCCGTGTGCTCTGGGAAGACGCTGCTTGAGCATGGGGACAGGACGATGACCCATTCCGTGACTCACCTTGCCGAGCTGCACACCGTGCCAGGTCAGCTCTGTCCGTGCCCAGCGGGGACACGGAGCCCCGCGCTCCGTGCGGCACAACCCAGCGAGCCAACGTGGTGGGAAGGCGGGGATGGAGCAGCGCGGGGCAGCGAAGGAAGAGCTCCCACTGAATTTCCAGAGGGTGTCGATGACGAAGGGCGAACCCGAGGACCGCCCGGTGCTCCCGCCGCTCACGGGCTGAGGAGAGCGGGACTGACCCCCACCCGCCGGGCGACCCCAGCTCTGACGGGTCTCGGCCCCCGGGCAGGAGCGCTGGGATGTGCCGGGAAGCGCGGGCGGCACTGGGCAGCAGCTGGCCCGGGGCTAAGCGAAGGCCCAGCACAGCAGACACGGAAGCGGGGCCCGGAGCCGGCCCGGGGAGAAGCGAAGGCCCGCGGAGCAGGCACGGGAGCAGGGCCCGAGGCCGGCCCGGGGCTCTGGAAAGGGCGGAGCGGCCCTGCGGGAGGGCACAGCTTTAATTCGGGGATTAAAGCGTGACAGGAAGCACGAGGGGAGGTGTGGAGGCCGAGAGGGGAGTGGGGCCCGCTGCCCGAGGGCTGGTCGGTGGTTCCCAGGGAGACCGAGCTTAGGAGAAGGCGCTTTTTATCGCCCTGGTCTCTGGATGAAGGTCACGAGTCACCCAGCTTCAGGTGTTCGTGGAGGGCCGCCCTGTCCGCCCCGCGGGCTCGGTGGCACGGGCAGGCAGGCCGCTCTTGGGCCGGGCACTGCCGAAGTGTGCTGTACCAGCGTTCGCTCCTCCCCTTCCGCTCCCACGTGCTGGGAAACGTTCCCTGCTCCATGTCCTCTCCTCTTCTAGATGGAGCCAATAATGGAGTCCGTCTTTTCCATTTTCCAGAGCCCCGGGAGGAGTGATACTGCAGGATATCCAGGTGAGATGTAAACTCTTGCTGGTTAAATCGCGCGGGGAAGCGTGGTGCCGGCATTCCATCCCGGGGATGCCAGGATGGGGCTGGATGCCATGCCAGGCCGAGGCAAGGCTGCAGTGGTGTTCTGGGTTTCTTTCTGCTGCGGTTTTCCAGCACCTCTTTTAAAATAAGATAATACACTTCACTGGGAGCGACGGGCGGCCAGCACACTTCCCTTTTCCAGGGTTTCTGATAATTTGTGAGGATCTGAGAGAGTTGTGGAGGTGCATCGAAAACGTATGAGTGCCCGGCTCTGGGTATGGGTGGGAATGGAGGGTTCTTGGGTTACCAAGGCGCTGTCGGAGATCTGCAAGGCTCTCGGGGAACAATGAGCCTCGTGGTGGTAGCGTGAGCAATGAGTGCTCCCGCCAGAGCCTTCTTCATCTCTCTGGGAGAAAGCTCCCTCTTGTGTGTAATTCCTTTATGTAAGAGAGAGGACTCCCTCTCTCAGCAGGTTTGCTTATTTTGTTGCCACTAATTAGATGTTGGTCCCCGCGTCCACGTAAACAGAGAGCATTTTGCCCTTAAAGGACATGTTACTTAAGAATTTTGATTTCTTCAAAGGACAGGAATTGCCTTGCAGAGTTTTATCTTGAATACAGAAAGCCTGGTTTGGTTTTGTTAGTGGATTCAACAAACTTTTTGTGTTAAGTGTGTGAGTACTATTTTAATTCTAGAGCAGAGATGCTAATTGCTAAATCTTGTGCTTGAATTAATAGTAAACACCTAAAGTTGCTTGCAAAAATCAACCTTGCTAAGTGTTCCTAAGGTGATCCTTACAATCCTGAACTGCTGTAAATAGAAGATCTAGCCATGAGAATAAGATACCTAGACCTTACTGTGGGGTGTATGATGGTGCATATTCATTTGTGAAATAAACAGATTGCATTCTTTAGGAAAGAAAGGGACATGTTTGAATGTTTCTGGTGAGTTTCTTCAGAGTGCAGTTTATTTAGCTTGTCATTGCAAGGAAAGTAAACATGTTAGATCTAGCTGTGAAAAGAGATTGTAATAGTTACTTGGGAATTGGCTAATTTTTTTAATCAATAAAGAACCCTTTGACTTCTGATGCATAAATATACAGTATCCTTATAGTACTTACAGATGTTGTTGTGGTAGAGAAAAAAACAGGTGTGCCAACCTGCAAAAGACATAATTTCACTTCTTAAAATATTAACTAGCACAAGTGAGAACCAACCTAAATTTCCCTGCTGGTTTGGCCTAATGAAGGTTAAGTGGGCTCTTCTTGCTGAAAGATCCCCACCCAAACATCCAGCTTTGAAACAGTGTGTTAATGCTAATTTAGCAGCCTAGAAAGCTTTTGAGCTAGAGTCTGCAGGAACAAATAGCTAAAAGTAGGTATTTGGGATGGGTGAGATGCTCCAGCATGTTCCTTTCCTTCCTTCATTTTGGCAGTCTTCGTTTTACCATTCTCTGAAGAGAAGAAGTACAAGGAAATTGGGAGAGGAAGGAAGAGAAGAGGAACATTTCTTACCTTTCTCTTCTTCCCTTTACCATTTTTCTCCCCTTCTTGTCTCAATCTTAAGAATTTTCATTTTTCTTTGGGAAAGGGGAATCTGGTGTAAGCTGAAAGTTGGCCTAAGAAATTGAGTTATTTTATAAGGAGCAGCTTATCCACCTCAGGGAAAGAGGAGTGTTAATAAGGTGGATCTCTTACTCCATCAGGGGACTGTGTTTTGGGGGACAATGAGGAGGAGAAAGGCTTCCCTGAAGACCTTAAGCAAGAGGAGCTGCCTGAGGTCCGTGAAGCCCAGAGCCCAGAGAGGGAGGCAGCCTGTGATGATTCCCCTCATGAAAAAAGAGGCTCCCGGAAACTCATCCTTGGTGCTGGTGGCCAGAAACTGCACTGGGAAGAGAAACCCTTCAAGTGTCCAGAATGTGGGAAGGGCTTCAAAGGGCACTCCAGGCTCCTGACCCACCTGAAAGTCCACACGAGAGAAAAGGTGTTTGTGTGTGCAGAATGTGGGAAGAGCTTCAGCAGGAAGGCCAACCTGGTGGTTCACCAGAGAGTCCATACAGGGGAGAGGCCTTACAAGTGCAAGGAATGTGAGAAAACCTTCAGCCGTGCCTCGAGCCTCCTTGCTCACCACAAAACCCATCTGAAAAAGAAAACCTTTTCCTGCACCACATGCAAAAAGAACTTCAGTGGGAACACGGCTCTGCTGCAGCATCAGAGAGTCCATAGAGATGAGAAGCCCTGTAAGCGTTCAGAGCATGAAAATAGCTTCAGTGTGAGCTCTAACTTCATCAGACACCAACATCTGAGAGAGAGACTCAGTGAACACACAGCAGGTAACTGATTTAAGTTGTGTTTATTTCAAGTTATACAGAATCGCCAGAGATATGAAATATTCTGGTCTCTGTTTCTTCCTAAAAAATTCTCCCTCCTTGCTCTGGATATGAGTGTTGGGGGTTGGTTGGTTGGTTTGGTTTTGTTACTTTTTTTTTATTTTTCCATCTCTAGTATAATGAATTTATTTCTGCTGTCTGAGGAAGTTACTTGAAAAAGCTGAAGTTGAAATTTAGGTGTTACTATGAACGTTGCCTGGCATTTTAGACTCCTTGAAGCTCTCAGATCCCACTAGTTCCTCACTAATAATAAAGATCTCACTAATTCCTGCTTTATGGTGTTGCCCAATGTCTAGCCTTAGATCTTCAGAAGTGTATAGCCACCAAAATGCTAAGTTTAGGGAGGTGGAAAGATTTTGACTGTAAACAGTGCTTTGGTCATCTTAGCAGCTAATTTTTGTTCTGTGTGGATATTGAATCCTACCTTGTTGTCTGCAGTGGGAAATCTTAGGAATATTCTTAGCACAGCACAGGCTGTCAAAGGGATTGTTTAAAGTAGGGAATTCTGTGGATTCTGCAATATTTCATGTTCTGCTAGTGACCAGAAATTCAGGGATGAAAACTGGTATTACGAGTTTTTTTCCCTGTTGTTGTACCTTTACATGGGCAGTCCCTTTATCCCTGGTCAAAAATGTTTAAAGTTATCATCTTGGATCTTGCCTAGACACCCACAGAATTGTTCTAGGTGTTGGCATGAGAAGCAGATGTATTGTGTGTGAGGTTTTTCTTTGGTTTTTGTAGTTGATTTGTTTGTTTGGAGTTGTTTTACTTGTGTGTGTTTGTTTGTTTGTTTCTTCTGGGAAAAAAAAAAAAAGAAGAGCCTTTCACCTTAACAATGGGAATAATGATGCATTTGTAACCAAGTTGGTAATGGAATGGCAAAACTGCATTCTTAATGTGGGCTTTGAGGCCTCTCAGTCCATAGATACAGAGAGGTGGCCTAGGAACTCTGCCAATGAGTCCTAAGCATGCAGCCTTACACTCCTAAACCTTGTTTTTTTCTTCATGGCTTTTACAAAATGAAAGAGTTTATAATTCCTGAAGAAAAGTCTCATTTTTGCCCTATCACTTGGACACTAAGTAGTATCAGATTAGTCTAACACTGTATCTGCTTCTAAAGAAAGTGTGCATATACAAACTCATTTTTACTTAATCTCAACTGCCCTTTTCCTTGACAGATCCCTGGCTCCAGATTTGCTTCCTCCTTTCCCTGTGCCCCCCTCAAAAAACCCCCAAACCCCCTGTATCAGCCTAATCTTTTGTTTTGGTTTAGTTTGGGCCACCGTGTGACTTGAACGAAGTTTTAAGATGTGGGTGAGAGGGAGGAAGGGTTGTTGCTGAGCTGCCGGGTTTGGAATGTAGACCTTGCAACTCTTGACTTGCAGTGTCTCTCTTTTAGATGCAAACCAACCTGAATTTACATCTCTGTGTCAGAAAGAAGAGCGAAGGTGTGGTGCAGAGGAAAGTGAGATGGAACACTGGAATCTTGTTTCTGAAGTGTGTAAGTATAAAAAGGCTTCTAAACTGCCTTGTGATTTTACGTAGCGGGCATTAACGTTCTCTTCTCTTTGTACAGTGAAGAAAATGAGGGAAAATATGGATATGCTTCTCCTGAATCAGCGAAGTCAGCTGCAGGTGCTTCAGGAAATTCAGAAGCAACTGAATACACTGCTCCCAGGCAATGCTCTCCTGAATTCCAATGTTTATAGCTTAGGGCTCCTGCTAGGACAGCAGGTGGCTGCAGCAGCATCCATTTCTTGCCCCCTTCTTAATCCCAGCAGCCTCCTCTCCTACGAAGGTGCCAGTGCCTTATCCCTTTCCTCTGCCTCTGGAGCTCTGCCTGCATCTCAGCTCCCAGTCTCTCAAGATTCTGTGACTTCTGCAGCCTGCTCAGCGTTGTGCTGTGAACGTGTCCAGTGTAAACATGTGTGACTGTTCTGGACTGTTCTGTCACTCGGGCAAGGTGACCTCTGGGCTGTGGTGTTGCAGTTGTTGTACCTGTGGAGGTGTTGATTGTACCCTCAGATGCATCAGCAAGCAGGAGTTGATCAAATCCCTGCCCTGTAGCCTGCAGGGATTTTGGCCAGGAATGACCTTTGTCGAGGCAGCTCAAGAGGTCATTATCTCTGGGGTGCAGTGAAGTGCAACATTCAAATGCAAGATAACGCATCAAACTTCAGTGTATTTTTTACTTGATATGTCTTTCAGCATGTACTTGGGCAATTGTACCTCTCCTAACAAGCTGAAGCTAGAGTCCTCAGGGATGTTTTAAGAATCTCCTGTTAAGTCTGATTTATATAGAGGGAAGCAAGATGCTTATGTAAAGATGTTCAGTTTAACAGCACCCCTATTCCCAGCATCTGTTTTCAAAAGCTTCCTTCCTTTAGGAAGTCTTAAAATCAAGTGTCCTTAGCTGATTCTTAGGCCAGCAGCACTGTTCAAACTAGAAAAAAATGCTTTCTGGTTTTTGTTTAAAACAAACACCACACCACACCCCCCCCACCCCACCAAAGAAAAATGAAACCCAACTGAAAACACAAACCAAAAACCCTCAACAAAATACCACCTTTCAGGTCTACCTTGCTTACCAAGAGTTCATGAGGAAACGCCAAACTGGTTTATAGGGCACTTGTTCTTTTGTTCAGAGGTGAACTCAGTTGAGCTTGGGTTTATCTGTCATATCCTATTTGGATTATTACATGGTTTTGGCTGTTATGTATTAAGTAGGGGTAGGAGTGAGGTAAATAATGACTGCTTGAGGAGGAACACTGAGAGGCTCAGGTGTGTTATCTTGTAAAAACAGCAGAGGAAACAATTTTTTCTCCTTTTTTTTTTTTTTTCCTGTAGGACTGACATTGGGCCTGTCAGGGTTGAAAAGTGTGGAGTTTTAAGACATGTTGGTCTGCTCTACCTCGTTGTTCCCATCAGTGATAGGCTTGGGGCAATGTCAGAACCTTTAATCTTCAAAAGTGCATAAAAGCTCATTTATCTTTGAACTGGGATAAAGAAACTTTGGGCCTTGCACCTGTGCCAAAAAGTCTTTCTCTTGAACTGATGCTGTGTTTGTTGCATGGTTAGTTTGGTGGTTTGTAGTTGTGATTTTTATGTTATCTTGTTGAAAGGATTCACTCTTAGTAACTAATAAAATAAGGTTTAGATTTTAAGGATGGAAAACACTGTTTCTCTAACAAGTCCTCTTCTTGTTGACAGAATGTCATGTTCTGTCCCAAAACTAAAGCTGTGGGACCAGGTATGACACTTCTGCTGTGTGACTACAGACTCTGAAAATCACACACTCATTCCTACTGTGTGGGATTTTGGATTACTCTTACTTAACTTGTTGGGATATCATTTAAGCCAAATTGAAAGGCCTCAAAGGACATCCCTTCAATGTGATTTTGTCCTGGTATCTTTGAGGTGTAATTTCCATCAGCTGAGCATTTCAGAGTCCTGTGTCTCCAGGCTTCAGAGCTTCAGTAAGGGTTGCTACTATTCCATGGAGACTGGGGGGTACTGTTCATAACTTTTTTTGATGTTTGATGTCATTCATCTTAAAGCAGAATCCCCTCATGAAATCAATGGTTAAAGTTTGTATTTCTGTTGCTTTTATGATGTTCATTATTAAAATGTTCCCCTTCTGTAAGAAATGAATCTTTGGTGAGCTTTTTGTCCTTTGTAGAAGAGTTACGTAGAGGTGGCTCCTCGGAGTCCAAAAGCTGTTGGTCCTGGCAGCTTTTGTCTGGGTTTTCCCTTTCTCTGCTGATCAGAAATCTGGAGGTCTCCTGGCTAGAGTGAGGATGGGCTGATCCACTTTGACTGCCCACAGCACTCGAGCTGCTCTCTGGAGAAACCTACAGCCTGCGTCAGTCAGCCTCCACTGACTCTGGACCTGCTCATGCATAAATAAGCCAGGGGACTTAGCCATTAACTTTTCTTTTTATCCCTCAGCCAGCTCCATTTTTTTCTCTTTGTATAATAATAATAACAACAGAATAGTACAAGTATAAGAAATAATGATCTGAAAATGCAGGAAATTGAGGATAATTTTTTGAGAAGCAGCTGGAATTCTAGATCTGTAAAATTTGCACTAATTCGCCCAATTTTGCTTTTAACCTCTGGGTCTTGAGAAGCATTTTCTTTTCTTCAGAGAAAAATAAAATAACTCAGGAAGTTGTTACTAAGCTGACAGCAGGAGAGAATTTTAAAAAAGTTTGCTGATTAAAGTGCATCTGAAGAAATTATGCACTCAGGCAGGTAATTGAGGTGTTTCTGTTGTGAATGGAAGACAGCAACTAGAATAAAAAAGAACTAACAGATAACCCCATATCACAGAATTTATTATGGCAAGATAACTTGGCAAAAAGAGAGACAGCCTATGTGGGATATTAGTCCTGGGGAGCTGGATGCCATCTAGGAGGTCTTAGTGTGGATCCATGAATTTAAAGGTTTATGTGGATGTTGGCCCAGCAGTCTTTAAAGTTTTCAGCCTTGTTAATCTGGATTGGATCCTGATTTCTTAATCATGTAAAACAAGGATAATTATTTCATCCGAGTTACCTTGTGGGTTTTGTGATGTGGTTGCATATAAGACATTATTCCTTCATTATATTCTAAAAGTTACAAAGGTCTTGGAGGCCTTGCCCAAGGTTTTCAGGGCTGGAAATGATCATTCATTAGTGGTAATGGGGAGGACACCTCCACTCTGCATCAGTTGACTTTCGGGGTTTTTTGGTACTCTCCAGAAAAAAAGTGCCAAGTTTTGCCTCCATCCACAGCTGTAGAAAGGAATTAGGTTTTCAACACACCCAAAAGTGAGATTAAAACACAAATGGCATTAAGTGTTGGGACCAAAGCGATCATTCAACTTTATCTTTCTGCATGAAGGAGGAAAGAAAAAGAGAAAATAGAAAAGTAGAAAATGCCAAGGATAAATAAGTGTGTTATCATGCACTTAACTAGGCTAATGCCAACAATTAAAAATACAAATCCAGTGACAATTGCAATTCCAACTTGTGCTAACCATTTTCTCCATCCTGTAAGTCCTAAAGGCTTTAGGAGGGTAGTAACCCATGACCCAGCGTTCTAATCCATCCTCGTGGTTGCACAGACTGAAATAATTCTCTGACTTGATCACTTACTTCTTTTATCTCAGCTTGTGCTTCCTCAGTGGAGGATGAGGCATTATGGATAGTAATGGGACACTCAGTTCTGGATGAGCACATTCCCAGCTATATTCCCTTTTCAGTTTACAGTTCAGTAGCTGTGTATTGGATATGTTTATGGCAGTTTGAGGGGTCTTATCTTCCAAACCTTCATTCACCTATTCAGTTTTAACAAGAGGTTGTTGTGGAACAAGCACTTCACCCAGCTTCACACAGGGATTCTAATTCAGAGAGTGAATATGTTGTTGTTTCTTTAGGCAACCTTGGTTCTGATTCATTATCCCCTTCTCTTGTTCATCTCTCTGAAAAAAATGACCCAAATCATAAAACTTGAAACAGCAGCAAGGGAAAGAGCTGTGCATTTGCCCTTTACGTACACTGAGCTTAAATAGAGAACAGAGATAAAGCTGTGTTGCAGCTCATCTTCCCTGATGAAGATCCTATGGCAGGATCCAGATGATCTTTGAGGTCCCTTCCAACCCAAGCCACACTGGTTGCTTTTCCATCTCAGCAGAGCTATTTGGATTGTGCAGATGCTCAAGATCTCAGAGGTTGCCAGAGGATAACAAACTTATCAGCTTGAGTATTATATACAATTCTTTCTTTCATTTACAAGCAGGAGTTATGGCCAAAATAATTTTTTCCTCTCAAAATCAGTGGTTCAGTCTAATTCTAGTGGCAATACAGGGAAAACCCAGCAGGTGGGGATCTACAACTGTGTTTTATTTATACAGTGGCAGCTTCTTAGGGACCTGAATGGGGCAGAGACACAACTGTACTTAGATATTGTACAAATACAAAATGAAACTGTATTTCCTGTCACCGACAACTCTCAGTCTAGAGCAGCACGAATGCAGTTCCCTCAAATGGGAAGCACTTTCATAAACTCCAGTGTGATTTATTGCATAGTTTTGCCTTTTTGTAATTAAATATGGCCCAAATTTCACCTTTCCAAAATCTCCGGGACCACATTCCCAAGCAGACAAAGGAATTGGACTAAGCATGGCTACACACAGTATGGCTCTTGGAATGAGTGAGGATGCCTCCTGGAAACACTTGAAAAATTGTGATGAACAAACACTTGGAAAAGCATCAAAGGGAGTCTAAGACTAGGATTAAAGCTTGATTTACCACATTTATTTTTATTCCATGCATTTTGGTTGGGGTAGTATACTGTAGATGCATTCTGCACTTTGGCGGGCTCCCTAGTTTTGAGGATTTTCTTGTTTTCAAGGAAGAATAATGAAGTGAGTTTGTCAAAGGTAGAGGATTTACTTTTCTGTGATGGTAAACCACGCTTGCCAGAATGGAGAATCTATCATGGGAAGCACAGACTCAGGAAAAGGCTTCAATATCAGCACAACATGGTGAATATCAGCACAACATAAGCTCCAGTGGTGATGCTGGGATGCCCATAGGAGCAAAAACCAGGAAATACTGCACAAACCCAAAGAGACTCAAAATATTCACCCTGTATTTGTCATGCAGGAAAAATGGTAGCAGTCACAGATTAGCTGCTGGGTTTGAAGAAAGAACTAAAACCAGGAAGTTCCTTGGCAGGTATGAGAGCAAGAAATCAAACTATCATAGGCATCCTCTGTGACCACCCTCCCTCTGAAATCCCCATGACACTTAATGTGCTGGTACCCCCCTAAATTCTATGGACATATGAATAAATATTGTGGGTATTTTGCATGGTACAGCAGACACAGGAATTAAATCCACACACAGACACTCTAAATCAATAGCACTTAATTAGTTTAAATAAGAGATAAAATAATAAATAGCCCTTCCCCAACAAGTCTAGTCAATAAAGTTTGATTTAACAGAAATTGAATAAGAACAGCAGAGAGCAGGTAACTTGGGTTTAGGGACTAATTATACTTGAAAACAGATGTTTTCTGTTTTAAGTTGAAGCCATTTAAATGGCTTCAGAGTAACAATTTCATCTCTAATCCATGTAGGAACAGTTCGGTTCCATTGTAAAACAGATTGAAATGACTGATTCGATATACTCCAAAACTGCCACCAGCTGGGTACTCCTGGAAACTGCATTTCACTCAAATGCAGGCAGACATCCCTCGCATGCTGCTGGCTGGCAGATTGAAACCCACTGAAGCCATGGGATAAGTCCAGAATGTCCCACCTGAAAACCCAGAGGGTTCTTAATGTATTTGCAAATTCTGAAAAGACAGATAAGGTTTACCCTGTGCTGTACTTGAAGAGAGCCTACAAGAAAGATGGAAACTATTTATACTGAAAGACTGCAATAAGGTCTCCTCAGAGCCTTTTGTTTTTTTTCTGGAGGTGGAATGAAGAAATGTGAGGGAGGAAACAGAGAATTGTGATACAAAGAGATGCTGGGGAGTGACAGGGCAAGAGAGCAACAACAGAAAAATGCAGCAGTGCAAGGGAATTTGTGAAGGCTGCAGGACAGCCCTGTACTTGGCACTGGTGAGGCCACACCTCAAATCCTGTGTCCAGTTCTGGGTCCCTCACTGCAAGATGGACATTGAGGGGCTGGAGCGTGTCCAGAGCTGGGGAAGGGTCTGGAGCACAAATCAGATGAGGAGGGGCTGAGGGAGCTGGGAAAGGGGCTCAGCCTGGAGAAGAGGAGGCTTAGGAGCTCTTCTGGCTCTCCACAGGTCCCTGACAGGAGGGGGCAGCTGCGGGGGTCAGGCTGTGCTCCCAGGGAACAGGGACAGGAGGAGATGAAAGGCCTCAAGCTGTGCCAGGAGAGGCTCAGGTTGGACGTCAGGAAGAATTTCTCCACTGAAAGGATGATTAGTCACTGGAACGGGTGCCCAGGGAGGAGGTGGAGGTGCCGTCCCTGGCGGTGTTGAGGAAAGGCCTGGTCTCCAGCAGCATAGGCCGGGGGCAGCAGAGCTCTACAGGGACTTTCCCAGGAGGGCAGCTTCTCCTCCAGGCTGCGAGGGGGATGTGTCCCTTCTCCCGTAGACTCGGTCCTAGAAGGCTTCGGAGGAGCAGGGATGCTGCGGTGCAGCAGCGAGATGTCGTGGGGAGCAGCCCTAGGGCCGCATGGAGCGTGGGCAGAGCTGCGGCCGCGGCTCCAACCCGATCGGCCACCAGCGCTCCCACAGCTGTGCCCGGAGGGACAGCTCCGCCTTCAGTCACCGTGGGCACAACCACTCCTTATGTCCCACCAGCGGGGGCACAGGGGTAGGCAGCATCCCTCGGTGTGGTCTGGGCGTGATCCAAGGGGCAGCTCCTGGTCCAGGCCTGAGGTGCAAGGGGGTGGACAAGGGTGTGACTACACCAGGTCCCCTGGATTACAGACAGCTGGGCACAGTGATGCCTTTGGCCCACATTGTCTTTCCAGTCACTTCCAAACACACCCCAGGCATGGACTGGGATTGTGCAGGGGTTTCCAGGGGGTAGTTCTGCATCCCAAAGCCCCACCATCCTCTTTCCCTGGTACCAGAATCAGATGCCATTTGCCACATGGCCACGGTGCAGGTGTTTTCTCACCCTTACTTGTGAGAGGTATCTGCCCCTTAACAGCAAACCTGAGGGCATTTATTTTCCTTTCTCCATCCTTTGTGAAATGCTGTCTATACTTAGCAATGCTCTATGAATTATAAAGGATTGACACATTTATTTCTAAGATCTTTATTAATTTATTTTAAACTATGCCAAATTGAAGTGGCCTTAGGGTTCCCAGCTGTTCCCTAGCAGCTAGGATGGGATTGCTCACCAGTCTAAGCACATAACTGGAGTTCCTTTCCACAGCCACTGTTAGTTTTGCCTGTTCAGTGCCACTTGGCTGAAATAATTTGTTTCCCTTGGTGTGTTTGCCCTTTACTTTTTGTGGTCATGTAGCTGGAGAGGAGAACCTGGGTACCAATCCTTCCTTTGCTGTTGCAGAAGTTACAGGGTATGCTCCTCTTCCAGGAATTTAGCCACTTTGTGGGCGGCATGAACTCACGAGCCAAATTCACAATCTATGGGAGATGTGCAAAAGGGAAAGAACCAGAAGGTTCACTTTGACACCAGTCTCCTCACTGGCTTCTCTACCAGCCACCTCCTCCCTGAGGGTCATAGTGGGAGGCTGCTGGAAAAAGCAAATTAGTTACTCTAACTCCAGCAGAGCATCCATAGCACGCTCCATCCCAGACTTGTGGTCACCAGCTGGTGCCCAAATGCTCCTGCCTGCTGTGGGATGTAGAATACTGTGAATTCCTGTTGTGCTAACAGTGCTCAGATCCTCCAGTGGGAGTGTGGCACTTTAGAAATACCTAAGAGAGACAAATGGATGAATGACATCTCTGAAATAAAATCTGTAGCCCTGGTGTTGTTATCCTGACTCGCTCCCTCTTTCTCCCTTCCCTTCTTTTCATCTTTCCCTTCCTTCCCTTCCCTTTATTTCTCCCTCCCCAGAGTGAGTTTCCATCAGTTTCTTGGCCCAAGAATCTGGAGTTGAGCGACATTCTTAGAATTGGTCTCAATTTTGTCACATTTCTGCAAGAATCTGAAAAGCCAGAGGAGGGCACTTGGTGCTCACCATTCCTTTATGAGAGAAAGTGGTTTGTCTTTTTTATTCTGCAGTGACACACCATCCTACTGGTAGAAGAACCTGGTTCTGAGGAGATTGTTTTCCCAGTGCCACCTGGGTTATATGGGATCCAGTTTTCCATACTCCAGCTGGGAAAAAAAATATATGTAATAATGATGACTGAAATGCAGCTTTTTACACTCTTTGCTTCATTGTGACTGGAAAAACAGATCTCTTTTGATCTTGGACAAGAGGTGTGTTTTGTGTGTTTGATAATTTTTAAAAAGTATTTTATGCATAATCTCTAAAACATTTTTGACATATATCAAGCAAACAAAAATGTCCCTGCATGCACAGGAGACTTCTTTTTCAGGCTCTGTTTCTTCTTTACCTCAACAACACTGGTCTAAATCGCCAGAGACACAACAGCAGGAGCCTCCATCTCTGAAAATAAAAGGAAATAGAGGAAATTTCAGAAGACTGAACAAAGGGAGGCCAGAAGAGGCAACAGAGCTAAAGTCAAGGTGTCCCACAGCATTTTGCCATTGCAGAGGTGAATGGCTGAACCAGGCCACCACATGAGGGGAAGGGAGAGCAGAAGGGATTGGAATGGGATGAGCAGCTAGGAAGGAATACTTGGGGTGGGGGGGGGTGGTTGGACTTTGTGACGCTGCTGGGAAGATGTGATTTGGGGGTGATAACAGCTGCAAGGGAGAAGGGTCACCACTCTCCAGACCCCCCAAGTAACTGATCCCTCATACCTGGACTTGCTTTTTTTTTCTTTCTGGAGCTCTTGCAGTTGCCCTGATGCTCATGCATTGCCTTGGGCCATTTTCTGCTGTCTCTCCCTCCAGCTGACCTTCCCCACAACCCTGCTGAGCTCTGCCTGACGATGGCTGAGGTGTTTGTGCTTTCCCATCTCCAAGACAGGACACTCCTCTGTGTCAATCCCTGTTCTGTCAGCGTTTCCCCTCACAAAAGGGCAGCCTTGCCTTGCTCGCCCCTGAGCACCTCTAACACAGAATGTGCCCCTGCCTTTACAAATGGCAGAGCTTTTGACAGGCCCATGTGTGTCCTCCTATTTTCCTTTTTCCAGCCTTAGCAGACCTTTTCCAGTACAGGGACTGGGAAGTTTCTTCCCACAGCCCTGCACCTGGCTCTTGTGCTTAAGAAGGTGCCTCTTTGCTGGTCAACTGCTTTCTTTTTTTGCCTGATTTCTTTAACAGATGACCTTTGGATTTCTCCCAGTGCCTTCGGGCAGAAATACCAAGCAAAACAGGAAAAACAGTTTACATATAGTATGCATTAGAGGGATTTCAGGCATCTTTCCAATTCTTTGGACATATGATCAAACCTTTGTGTGAATGTAGGGTGAAACAAGAACCACAAGATGCTCTATTAAAAAAAAAAAAAAAAAAAGTATTTTAACAATTGTTGGGAAAAGGGAAGCAGCAATGGGACTGCAGGGAGCAAGGGGGTGAAAGAACATTTTTCCTGTGTCTAGAGAAGGAAGAATTAAGACCAATGAACACGACTCCTCATATTCTTAGAGAGGTGAAAGAAGATGGCAAAACATGATGGTATTTGGTCTGGACCCTTGAATCCAAGTTCCCAGGCATGGTCAGCATTGAAGTTACCTGTTAGGGCTGTCCTGAGGACCAGGGTTGGTGTGAAAGCACTCAGGGTCTACCTTAGGGCAGCCACATCCTGCCCTAAGCTTCAGGCCCTTGCTTTCCTCTGGCTAATTTGGGATGCAGCTGCCAATATGACTGTGGATTTCACCTGCATCTTCCACCTCGCTGTGACCGGAGCCATTAATGCATGTGGAGAGAAAGTGAGTTCCTTCCTCTAGAAATGGAACCTGAGAAGGTCCTGAAACTCCTTAGGCTCCGAGCCTCTGGATTCACCACCTCTGCCATCAGTGCTCAAGTCACATCCCAGCAGGAGCATTCCTGGGGAGAGAAGCAGTGAAGTGCCAAGTCAGAAGCAGGAGGGAGAGAAAAAGGAAATGACTGGTACTTAAAAATACTCAGCCCAGGAGGCATGAACCATGAACTGAAGAGAGATGCCAGAAGAAAACCAGACATGGTTTGGAATACAAGAGAGAGTGACTAATTACAGATGCTTCCTCCAAGTCTGTGAGTAGGTGAAAGTGATGTCACTGCTGGTGTGATCATGTAGGTTAGTGGTGGTGCATCACAGCAGTGGCATTGTTTCTCTAGACCAAAGAAGAGGAACACATCCTCTTCTGGAATGCATCCACAAATTGTTCACTCTGTACCACGAAGCTATGCCTGTGAAGAAGGCTCTTTTATTCCCTTTCTTGGTGACGGCACAGCCCCCACATCTGCAGCACCCTTCCAGCCCTTAAAAATCATGGTAGCTTTCTCTCTAATCCACAGAATAAAGAATATCCACCAGTGGAACAGCACACACTGCCACTAACCTTTGTTCCGAAAGCATCATGTGAAGGACTGCTAAAGCAAAGCCTGTGTGAAGATGTTTGGTGCTGCCATCTGGGCACAGTGAGGTTTGCTCTCATGCCCCTTACAAACATGGGCAAAGGATTCCTGCCTCCTCATTCCCAAAGCTCCTTGGGTCAAAGGTTCACATTCCTTGTATTAAATAGGTATCTCCGAGGCTGGGCTTTCATGACATCCTGCAATGGCAAACAGCTCTCACTGATTTGTGACTGCAGGGTATCCTGGATTGATAAAGCTCTTGCCACCCCCAGCCACCCCACTGGGTTATTTTTAATTTGGATTACTTCCCTGTAATCAGTGCTCAGCACAGCTCCACAAACAGCAGGGCTGGCACAAGTGAGGGAAAATTGCAGTCTGGGGTGGATGGTAACCAACATCCTTAGAGCTCCACAATTCCTTCAGCTGGTATTGCCACCATGCCATCCATGCCATCAAACAGGAACCTGGGGGGAGCAGCAGGGAATTAAGAGAAAGCAGAACAAAGGCATGAAACAGAAATGTGCCCTTTTTTGCACATGAGGAATATCTACAGGAGGTTCAGTTTGGGAATCTTTTCTAACCAGATGTCATGCAGCTGGAATCAGTGCTCATCTCTTGATAAGTACCTCTGAGGAGTGGAGCTACCAAGTTTGTACTATTCTGCTCATCCCATTGGAGCTCTGGTTCCACCTCTTTTTCTTCCAAAAGCCTCATCTCCTCCTCTGTGTGTCCTTGTGGTCACTTCCTCCTGAGCTCTGCTTGTGGTGCCAGTGCAGCTCTGCAGCTGCAGCATGATGCAGATTGAAATTTCAGTGGCTGAAAAGTAATAGTTTCCCACTCTACCCTTGGTTATTTTTAGCTGGATCAGTTCCTGATCCAATCCACTGTACAGACACACAAACAGCTGTGTCAGTTTGACAGGAGGAAAATGTTTGAGGGAAGCAGAGGAGAGGCTTAGATGAGTTTAATCATCACTGGTACCAAATGGGAAACCACAATCATGAATGATCGCTCTAAATGCCTGGCAGCAGTTACTTAAACTTCTCCACAGCTCCCTGTCTTACATCTTATGTAAGTAACAAAGCCTAGGGAAGTTTACAAATCTGTGTCACAGAAAGGAAATGGCACTGTGTCTGCTTTAGCTGCATCTTTCTGCATGAATCAAGGCAAGCTGAATACAGGGAGCCTGAACAAGTCTGCTGGCAGGCAAAGAAGCCAGGGTTCCTCACAGCTTCCTTACCTGATGTAGTTTGGCCAGCCTGTACATTTAAAGGGCAAGTCCTGTAGAGACCAAAATTTGCCAGGACACCAGCCATGAGCAGCTACCTGGAAGTGTGCAAAATGTGTTTATAGTGGTCAAAAAACATGCCTGAGACACATGCTAAATACTGGCCACTACCAAAAGACAGTGATTCTGACACATCATTTAAAGATGGCAAGTATAATTAAAAATGTAGACATTCACTCAGAGTCAAAAAAATCTATTTAGTCAATTAAAATAACTTACTTAGGCATATGACATGCTCCTTCTCTGGGGAGCCTGACCAACTGCTGCTGTGGGCAGGGAATAGTGGGGATATTACTCCATGAAGATCTTGCTCCATCCAAAGGCAGAAGTACAGAAAGCATTGATAGATTTATAGAATCATAGAATGGTGTGGCTGGAAGGAACCTTTAATGGTCGTCTGGTTCCAAGCTCCCTACTGTGGACAGGGACACTTTCCACTATCCCAGGTTGCTCAGAGCCCCATCCAACCTGGCCTGGACCACTTCCAGGGATGGGGCAGCCACAGCTTCTCTGGGCAACCTGTGCCAGGGCCTCACCACCCTCACAGGGAACAATTTCTTCTTCATATCCAATCTAACCCTGCTCTCTGTCAGTGTGAGCCCATTGCCCCTTGTCCTGTCACTCCAGGCCCTTGCCAGAGTCTCTCTCCATCTTTCCTGTGGGCTCCCTTCAGGCACTGCAAGGCCACAATGAGGTCAAACAAAACTACTCAGAATCTTTTAGGTTGGAAAGGATCAAGTCCAACCACAAACCATCTTACCTTCCATGCTTCATTTGTCTGTTTTCCTTTCTTTATGATAATTGTGACTGCAGCAGCACTCTGAAAACATGGACAAAGCCACAGCTTATTTTGGTGTTGTCCCAGGATATTACAAAGCTGTACAAATACTGGCGCTTTTTTAATCTCAGAATTGCATCGAGGGATGACAAGCAGCAATTTCATTTAAGAGATTTTTAAAAGCCTGTCAGTCTTTGAGGTTATTACACCTACAGGTTTTCTCCATGAGCAAGGAGAAACACAAGGGAAGGTGTAAGCACAAGGACATGTGTTCCCAGGATGACACACATCATCATGGCAACCTCCCTCCTGCACAGTCTACTTGAAGTTTCACAACTCTGGTTCAGATTAAATACCAATGATCTGATTCATTGTTCCACTGAATTTCACCGTAAATAATTGTAAAAAGCACATTTAGTGCCATGACTCAGTAGGCAAAGTATCTTCTGCTCCTCCTGGCTGAAGTTTGTTGTGCCCCACACCCAACTCCAGCAAAGGCTGTCCATAAATGGCCCCATGGCTCCAGAACCAGGTTGCTGACACTCACTCTTCCCAAGGATTAATGTCTTAGCTTCCAGGGGAATTTATCATCACCTGCAACAAAGAAAGCCCCCTGAATTATATTATGCTTTAAAATAGCATCCCATACCTCCCAAAACTGAAATCATCACAGATACACTGCAAATTCCCAATTTACAAGCTGCTGACATTTTAAGGGAGGGCATTAAGACAAGTGCTGAGTGATCTGTGAGAGGTCACAAAGGAAAGCAAAGGTTTATTAGTAGGCCTGCATGTACAGCAGTTGACTGGAAATGTTCAGGGGGTCTGGAACTGAAAAGAAAACCCCTCGCATTACACTTTTGTAGGTCTGAGATCAAAACCATGGAAAATAAAATGAGAGACCACGTTGTTATCAAATCTTTAATTCTTGGGAGTCCCAAGTGGGCAGCATTACATTAAAACTTCTATGGAAAATGAAGGCCATTCCAGGAATAACTCGCATGTATTATGTAAAATATTTATTGAAGTCAAATGCCATTCCATGAATAGTCTGGATGCTGCTTACTTTGCATAACAGCGTGTTCATCTGTGGTAAATGAAGTTCTATATGCTGCCCAACTAAATTACTTTTATGCCTCAGTCTATCACCCTTTTCATAAGTAAAGTTTATGAACACATTTCTACATTTAAATACAGCTTTCATAAGAGCCTGTATGTGAAAAAGGACACTGAATGCAGCTCATTAGTTGCTCTTAACAAAGGTTCAGTGGGAGGGAAAAGCAAATACAACAGAGAGAATAAAGTGTCTGTGATGTCTCTAAACCTGGCCTCGGGTTGGGAGACAACCACAGGAACATGAATTATAACTCAGGTCTACGTCCCACTGAGTTAATCTGCAGATTAAAGTAATTAGGGACCATCCTTAAGTGTTTCTTAGCTATACTGAAGGGTTAGAGATGCAACTTTAAAAAGCTGGATCAATGGACATAAGAAAAAAAATATTTATTCCACCACTTTCCACTTTCCATACACAGGCCCTTTTCTGCCAAGCTGCTCTGCACACAGATTTGGAGTCTACAACAGTACACGCACATGTAAAATCTCTAACAGTATATCCTACCATTGGATAATAGCTAATATAATAATATTGGATAGTGTGTGCAACAAATTAATGTGCCTTTTTTATATACAGTTAGTAAAACTACAACTATGCATATACAAATTCCCTTTCCCTCCAACTGAACAAACAAGCTTTTTAGAGAAACCACATCATCTGTGTTTCCTGACTGTGTTGTTTCAGATTCTGGCTTGCTCACCTTTCCCCCCTCTGGGCTTCTGTCTTCTTTGGTCTTACGACTTCACTGTTTCTATTCCACACATCCCTTCCAGAAGAAAAACTGCAAAAGGAGTGAAACTGCTGATTTTTTGAAACCACAGTTCTCAGAGGAAGATGTATTATCAGCCCACCCTCGTCCTGAGAAAAGATTAACTCTGTATTAAAAATTTTAAAGCATTGTAAGTAATAACAAACTGAGAACAGGTCATCAAAGAAAGAAAAGCCCCTTTTTCAAATATTGAAGCAGCATTTCTAGGGCATGATTAACCTATTCCTAAGGTAGACACCTAAAACTGGTCATATGAATCACCACCTAACAGTGTCCTTTTCTCCCCAGAAGTTTCAAAATCAAAGACAGTTCAGAAGCTCTTTTTGATTTTATTAATACATATTTCCAGATTTGGGGATTAATTTCATGTGGAGTACTTTTGACAGACTTGGGGAGGGTTTTTTCCTCTAGTTTCTGAAAGAAATATGGCTTTTTTATCCCACTGTCAGCTGCCCATTAGGAACCAACTGTCTCACTTCAATCAAATACAAGCACATAGAGGAATTAGAGATGAACAGGTTCTATATCCAGAGATCAGTGCTCCTATGGCCAGGGATCAGTGGCCAGGTACAGCAGAGAGCTCTTACTGGCATCCCCATGGGAGGATCAACAAGGAGAGAGTGCCCTGTCCATGCTCTTTGGCATTTTATGCAATATCTTGTCCAGGCAGTAGGATAAATACTTGGTTTGGGGTCACTGAACCTGTCAGGAACATGGGAATGATATAAGGATTATTTGGGGGAGAGAGGTGTTGGGAACAGAGTGAAATAAATGACAGCAGAATGTGCCAATTTTATAATAAAGTATTAATGAGAATATTGGCAATAATGACCTCTCTAGATATGGTTTGGGCTCTTTAGACTGGAAGGATTTGGTTCTCTAACACTGCACATGCCCATGATTTCCACTGAAGTAGCTGATATAAGGAGGCTACATAACTCCAACTGATCCTGGAAGCTGGTGCTCCTAAAATGAAGGAGAGGACTTACACCTGTTCTTTGGCAGCCCTTCCTCCTTAGGAGTTCCTGAACTGCTCACACTCCTTAGAAGATGGGAACCTCTTCCTCCTAAGAGAATCTCTAAAGCAGATTACCAGAAATCAATCAGAAATTAATTAATTCTCCTAAGACAACAGGCCTAGAGAGTTGGGGTTGTTCAGCCTGGAGAAGAGTAGGTTCTGGGGAGACCTTATGTGGCTTTTCAAAATGCAGAGGGGTCTTACAAGAAACATGGAGACAACATACAAGGGCTTGGAGAGCCAGGACAAGGGGGAATGGCTTTAAACTGACAGAAGATAGATTTAGATTAGGTATCAGGAAGAAGTTTTTTACTGTGAGGGTGCTGAGGCCCTGGCACAGGTTGCCCAGAGAAGCTGTGGCTGCCCCATCCCTGGAAGTGTTGAAGGCCAAGTTGGATGTGGCTCTGAGCAAGCTGGGATAGTGGAAGGTGTCCCTGCCCATGGCAAGGGGTTAGAACAAGGTGAGCTTTAATGCCCCTTCCAACCCAAACCATTCTTAGATTCTGTGATGTGGGAGCCCCTGAGGAGAGAGCTGGTGAGTTTCCTGAACCTGGGAACTGAGGACAAAGCCCCGAAGTCCCATGGGGACTCTGGTTTCCTGGCAGGGCTGGGATGCAGGAGGCGTGAGCTGCACATGCTGGTTCCTGCGCTCAGCAGGGCCTGGGGGCCTGGCACCTGCTCCCAGCACCTGGCCCGGCAGGGCCCCCCACACCCACGCAGGAATCCCGGCCAACCCTGCCGCGGGAAGCCACCGGGAACAGGGAAGGAGGTGCAGCAGCACACGGCCCGGGAGAAGCAAGAAGCCACCGCTGGCATGGGACAGGGAACAGCAATCAGCCAGGCTGGTCCAGGCTGGGTGTGGGAGCACATCTGCAGCGATAAGGGGTTTGCAAAACAGCCTCTGGGAAGAAACCAGGGAACTGGCTTTATTGAGTCTAGAGGAGAAGGCTGGAAATAGGGTAGGACACGATAGTGCCGTTGCAGTACACAAGAGGCTGCTATTAAGAGAGGCAGCGATTACACTGCTGGAAGAACAGAGATAAGATCTAACCAACTTAATTTCCGGGAAAGAAAAGAAGACAGGAGAAAAAGACTAGATGTTGCAAAAACTTTCTCTGTGTAAGCCGGAGCTGGAAAAGATTATCTGGGAGGTTGTGAAACCCCCTGGCACCAGAAGTTAACCAGACATCACTGTGCTCTTTCAGTAGAAGATGGACTGCTAAGCTACCCCTCAGCCTTTGGAAAGCAAAAATCCATCTACCCTTCTCAAAGACAAACTAAAAACCATCCATGCATGTCACAGGGATCATTAAACATGTGTTATGAGTAAAAAGTTTCTCATTTGGATAACAAAGCTACTATAGATTTACAAATCCTGATTTCAATGCAGGCATTTAAATTCAAAATTTTATTTGGACAGAAGACTTTGATCTTTCCTTTCAAAGAAACTGCCTTGCAGTTGTTGAGCAGGTAAATGCTGGCAAGACCTTTTAGTGCTATTTCTGTCACATGGCACCTCTTTCCTGCAACCAACATTTCTCCTCTGTTATCTCCTGCTCCCATGTAGAGACTTTATACTCTTAGGAGCACTTTTGTTCCAGTTGAAATGTTTGTGGGCTGGGCCAGTCTCACAGCAAGATTATAGAGTCATCTCTCCACCATCGGATGCCAAGATACCTCATGCAGAGGAAAAAACACGAGACCATATGGTTCTTTTGGGATCCACTGCAGAGAATACTCCCAAGATAGAGAGGCATTCTGACCTTCCCAGTCCATCAGGAGTAATTAAGGCCATCAGGACATCTTATTGTACGTAAAGGACACAGAGTTGTTGAATGGGTATCTAAGCTGAAACAATCTAGGCATATTCCCATTGGGCATACATGTGGAAAGGGTTTTGATGGGAGTTCTGAGCAGACTCAGGATCAGCTGGTTGGCACTGGAGAAAAGCCTGATCTGTTTGCTCCTAGTGAGAGGAGCTGGAGCCAGGATTCACCCCTTCCTTACTCAGCATCAATGAAAGCACC
This sequence comes from Erpornis zantholeuca, assembly GCA_013400515.1. NCBI lineage: Eukaryota > Metazoa > Chordata > Aves > Passeriformes > Timaliidae > Erpornis > Erpornis zantholeuca. Next base: position 194,669 of record VZTN01019847.1, on the reverse strand, counting down.
TCAGCAGGAAATCAGCCCCTGAATGGAACGTGCTCACCACGAGTCCTGCCAGGAAGGCATTACAGCACCAGAGGTGGGATAAAGGCAAAGATATCCAAGCCACTGCTGGAAGCTCTGCAGGGAATATGAAGCAGAACCCCCAAAAATTACAGAGACCTTGACAAAGCTGCAGATCTCAGGGGAAGCAGGGGTTGGATGTGAGTACCCTACCAAGGTGATGGGCCTTGGGAGGTCATGTGGGTTTTTGGAGAATCACTAACAAGGGAGGGGGAGGTTCCAGGAATGGAACATCTAACATCTACCTACAGTTCTGACAAGATAACTTTTAAATAACCTTTTGGACTTTGTTTCTTTATTCTCTGATTCCTTGGGGACTGCAACTCATGTGTCTCAGGAGGTGTGAAAATGTCAGAAGAGAAAGAAGAGTCTGTGACAAACACACGTTGACCACAGGACAAGGATGTGGCCCCTACCACAGCCACTTTACACTGAGCCTCCACAGTAATGCAGCAAGTTTTTTTCTGAGGCAGAAACCCCGTTTTTTAATGGGGTAATTCTGTTTTTATGTTTTATTTGCAGGATTATTCTTGTGCCACTCTTACCTAAATGCAAAGAAAACTAAAAATATCACAGAGTATGAATCACAAAAAGGCCCTTTTTGTGTGTTAAGGACAAAAGCTCAATTCATGAAAAATGTGCCTTTGCTCATAGGAAACAATCCTGCTTCAGTCTGTCCTACCAACAGCACCAGAGCTCCAAACAAACAATCCTCCCCACACCCTGGGTGCATGATTGTATCTCTGCAAGCTCACATCCCTCTTTACAATCCACTCTGTGGGAAAGGTTGCTTTTTCCAGACCTGATGGGAACGAGGGGCACAGGGAATCCTCTCTCAGTATACAACACGCCAACATTATGGAGGTGATTCAGGAATATGTGCTCTTTTTTCTATTATGAGATTGGTTATCTAATTGCAGGGCTCACATTACATAAGTTTAGGCCCTCCAGGAAAGTAACCATGGGTGCCTAAAATCCCAGAGATTTTATTTTTTAAAAAGCTGAAACTACAATAAAATGGAGGATGTTTCTCGAACACTGTTACAGAAAGCCTTAACAGTAATCCAGTGTCCAACACTAACAAAAATTACCTGAGGGAGGAAAAGGGAAGTTGCTCTCTAAACCTGCTGGTGAGACAACAAGCAACACAGGGGAGGAGGTGCAGCAAACAGAATGGTGTTTGGGCTCGTGTTCTCTCACGTGGATGCAGTCAGGAATCAGCGTCAGCAACAGCTTCCCATGAGGGGGCACTACACTATCACACATCCAGGCTCACAGATCTCCACCTCCAGGACTCGTGCAAAGACACTGAACATAGACAGAAGCATATTTCAGCTTTGTTTAGCCTCCTCTGCAAAAACTAAGATGAAGAAAAATTACTGTGTTTATCTGGTTAAAGCTTCACTACTATGTGTAATTCTATCCACCAAGAGTTCAAAAACAAAATCCCAAACACTACATCTGGGATGCAGGGAGAATTTGGGATTTCTAAATTTTTAAGTGCTTCATTTCACAGCTATTCAAGAGGACCTTAATACAAACTAAGGACTGTGTGCAATTTTTTAACGAACAGGGAATCCTCTTTATTGGTGAATGGGACAGATTAATTTGTGGGCTGGATTTTGTGTCTAGCCAACAAGAGGAAGGAAAGTAAGGGCTGGTCTGAGTCATTACTACTGACCTACACCACAAGCAACACTTAAATGGACGTTATCATATGAGGATCTCAGCTAGGAAGAAGCAACTTCCTGGCACAGTGGTTTCCTAGTGTGGAGGGCTGGGCAGGATGGGATTGGGGCAGAAACAGCTGTTCTGAGCACGGGGAAAAGCTGCTGAGTGTCATCCTCCCACCTGGCTGCTCACACTCAGGTGCTGCAGCTGCCTGCACAGGGAGAAACCTGCACACGTGCAGCTCCTGAACAGCCACATCCTCCCTTTCAGCTGGAACCAGAGGAATGTTTGGCAAGCCCCTCGAAGGCAGCATGCTGCTTTCATTTCTGCTCTCCATGCTCAGTTCTGTAGAGGTCCCAACTCTTTCTTGCTGTGGACTAGAATACAGTTCCTACAGTGGTACAACTTTGTCCATATTCCACCTTTCCCTTATAGTAATTTATTTCTAGAGTTCACAGCTGGAGCAGAAAGCCTGAAGAAAGGACCACAGGGTAAGCGGCCTACCTGAATCTGAAGGAAACAGAAAGGCAGAATGTTCTAGATGTTCTGATAGTGAATTGATTGGTTTGTTCAGAATCATTTCTACAGAAGCCTTTGAGTGTCACTCCTCCACCCCAGCTTAAATTACTGCCATCAACCCCCATATATATGAGAAAGCACAGAGGAAGACTCAGATGAAGCTCTTGCTTTAGCATTTCCAAATGGAGTGGAAGTATTTTAAGAGTGCCAGTAACGTTCTCCTGTACTTCTCAAAGGGGAAAAGGAGAAAATTCTCATTATCCTGGATTCTCTCTCTTTAGGCTTTTTCTCACTCCTAAGGAAGGAGGGGAAAAATCAGTGTGTGAGGTGCAGGTAAAGGGCAAGGCTGAGACTCCAATCCAGCAATTACCTGCACGTGGATGTGAAAGGTGGTGTGAGCTGGGAAACAATTTACTGCAGCATGAGGGCTCTGCTTCAGGTTTGCAAAAGGATTTAGCTGCAACAGAGGGATCACAGCAGGATTTGGGGGAAAATGCAGCTTTTTGCAAGGTTCAGAATCACACAACACAGAAATGGAAAGTGCCACAGGAAACCAAAAGCTGCCTCCCAAAGGCTCCCTGAGAGCTGCAACTGGGGATTTCAGCCTGGGAGAGGCACCTGCTAGCAACAAGCAACTTGGGGTATCCTTTGCATGGAGCATCTCAGGACGGAGAAAGGATAAGCCCAAAGACTCCCCTAAAATTGTACCTGAGCTTGGAATTGCCTCCATCAACTGCTGTGAAAGAACAGCTGTTTGGAAAATGTTTGCATAACTGGTTTTCATTGATATTTTCCAAAATTTGTGTGTGGTATTTTTGGATATATCAATGCTGTGATCCCGGATTACCAAAAATTAAAGCCTTGGATGATGAAGAAGAGGCAAAGCCCACTAAAAGCTTTCCTATCTTCCTCTGTATGTGACTACTCATTGTCCCAGTACACATTTCTCCATAATGTCTTTCTGTCCTTTTAGAAGCATCTTACTAGTATGAAACACTGAGGTTTTTCAACCTGCTTTTATTTTTTGGATCCTTTTTTACAGATATTGCTTTGCATTTCCTGGCTATCTTTTGTGGATCTTCCTCAGGTATCCCATGGACCTCCTGATGTGTGTGGACTCCAGGCCAGAAATTGCTGCAATACTTTTGTTCAGTAAAAGACACCTCTGCAGACATTCAGTGTAAAGTACCAAAAAATACCCTCATCAATGTTCTTGGTCATAAACCATCCTTTTCCTGCACTATATATTTTGAAAAAAAACCCTTTTAACTCAAGCTTGTATTGTTTACCTGCATGGACACTTCCATATAAATCTAAATATATTAATCAGGTGGGATTAATCCTGGGGTTTAAAACACAGTCATAGGGCTTTAAAAACCATATATTCAACAGGAAGAAAAGAATGTGATATTATACTGCACTAGGTATATAAAATGTAATTTTTCAAGTTTGGCTGAGGGAAATGTTCCTAAAAATGTAAGAGCTTACTATTATTCCACTGAAAATTCCACCACTGAGTTGCCAAACGCTACTGGTGAGCAGCAAACACGTTGCTTTAACCACAGTATGTATCATTAAAAGTTGGCTAACTGCTTCAGAGAGTATAACCCATTTAGTACAGCTCCTTTTCCCCCCAATATCTATTCCAAGGAGCTTCTTGCTTCTGCAAGAAATCTGTATTTTATTAATCCCGAATAAAGGGATTTTAATGGAATTGGACTAACTTTTAAGTTATTTCCTTCTGTCTTTTGAAAAACAGTATATAAGCAAATAGATGTGAAGTTTTGAGTCACGTTTTGCTGCAGTTATTCATGTGAAATCTTGAGCAGGAGATACATTGTGGGCATTTTTTTCTTCTTCATTCTTTGGTTTGCAGCTAATGCTATGAGCAGTAGTTTGTCTTGCCTTCCACTCAGTTGACATTTTTCACACCCTCAGCAAAACTAAAGTAACATCTGAGGCAATCTTGCCTGCTTTTGCTGTTTGAGACTGGCCATTCCATCAAATTCCATCGAAATCAGGGAAAGTCAAGGAAAGCACCATTCACATGTGTGATGCCCACACCTCTGAGCAGTCATTTTCCCTGGATTTACAGAAGTATGGATTGCAGCTGTAAATTGGGCTGGGAAAGCCCACCAGCCTCCCCCACTCCTGGACTTGTGGTCCACATCCACAAGTGCAGAACCACCTCATCCCTGTGAGAACAAGCAGGAGCTTATAATCACATGAACTTTTGGGCAATGTCAGGCTACAGGATGTGTGCAAATAAAAATATTCTTTTACCACCTTTTGTGGCTGACAGGCAGGGACTCTCCCCACCATCCCTTACCCTTGTGCCTCTAACAGCAGCCTTTGTCTGAGGACAGTCTGTAGCCTTGTCCATTTGTTTAAGTTTTCCTGGCAGACCCTATAAAAAAAAGGGAATTTAGCTGTGTAGGACAATGGCCCAACTTGCACATCAGGCTAGGCACTGCAACTATTTTGGAAAAAGTTCGTACAACACACTAAATGGGCCATTCACACTTAATCCATCAAATGCAGATCTTCCCTGTAACTGGAACATAATTCATCATGCCAATAAACTATCCCTCCATGGCTCATATGCAGGTATCCATTTGTACAAAGAGTTCTTACTGCTTTTTGTATGAAAAAAAAAAAGGGGATGAAGTTGAGTAAGGATAATAAAGATATATAATTTAAGTGGATTATTTTGCTCCTGGTTTTACTCCATAAGAGCAAACACTGTGTTGTATCTAGGTCATTCGTTGGCTGCAGGTTATTTGGGATTCCAAGGAGAAGGCACTTGAGAAGGAAATGGGGGAAGCCTATTTTGGTCTGTGCTTCTCTTGGGATGTTCATGCTCTTTGACAATATCCGTTTTGTCCCAGAGCTACTGTTACTAACTCAGGTTATATAAGCAACACGGATTTATAACTAGTTTCACACAGAAAAGCATTTCTAGCCATATCACCTGAAGGAATTTCCCAGTTCTGTATTTTCCTAAACTTTTCTGCCACAGCCACCTGGACAACTCCTTGAAAAAATTTCAGGGAAGATCCCAGAAATCAGTATTTGTCTGTGTGAAGCCCATAGTTTCTTGAACACCTGGGATAAACGACAGCTCTGCCAGACAACAGCACCAGTTCACCCTTGTAACTGCATCCACAACTGGCACTGAAGCGGATTCTCACACTAAGACAGGCCCAAGCTCACTCCCACAAATGAAGAAGTTCCTGTAAACAAACCAAGAAACAAAAGCTAAAAAGACTCCTCCTCCCTAGCTGCTGTCATGTGGGGAAATCAGAACATGAGATACACCTTAATCTGAAGAAGGGAAGCTCCAATCTGTATCTCTGAGGGATGATTTACACACTTACAACAACACAATACCCACTGCATCCTTTCTGCCTTACCAGACCAAATCCAAAGGCATGGCTGTAGGGATATAGAACCTCTGTCAATCATACAGCTGCATTCAAGATATAAAAAAAAGCCATGAGTGAATTGTGCAACCGAGACACTTTTTTCCTCTCTTTCCTCAGCACCTGCTGTCTCAAGAAGGTGCTGGCACCCACAAAAGCAGTAAGAGCACTGCGGTACCAAAGCTGAGCTGAGGCCAGGGAAGGGTCAGCACTTCTGTCAGCCTGCTGCAGTGAAAATGCAGTGCTGGAGGCTGGGGCTCAGCTCCCTGCTGAGGGAAAGCTGTAAACAAGGGGCAGGAAAGGAGACGAGTGGATTTCAGAAGGGCTCGTACTGCTGGATGTTCGCAGTGAGCCCTTGGAGGAAATGAAGGAAATGGCCAGGACTGACTCACCGGGGATGGGTGTTTTACTTGCTGCTTGTGTAAACTTAATGTGCTGCAGTTTCCAAGCTTTCTGTTCTGCTCCCTTCCATTATTACCAAGGTTTTTCATGCCATATACACAGGTTTGCATCTGCTTGGAGTAAGGTTCAGCTGCTGAACACGTCTAGGGAAGCTAGCTAGCTTTCCAAGGAGGGCTCAAGCAGATGATTTTAGTTTTAAGACCCTTAAACAACTCCCCTCCTCTGCAGTACTTGTGATATGTCAGCAGCTGAACCACGTTACTGCCAGGTTCTGTCCTGCTGCCTGCCTGGATTTTGGCATGTCCAGCTGTGTGCCCTGCATACAGAACAAAACCCAGAATAGTGTCTGCTGCAGAGCAGAGAGGATGTGACAGCACAGGACTTGCGCGGGACGGGATGTTTACGAGGAGGATGTCGGAGTGGGAGGAGTGGGAGGTTAATGTCCTAACTGCCCCTCAGCCTGATGATAGCACAAGGCACTGCAGGAAGCAGGAGCACTTCAGGGTACAGCGCCCTGCTCCTGGTGCTGCTGGGCCTCTCTGCAGGGAAGGGACATAACAGGCATATATATATGTGTGTATACACCCCAAGGAGGTATGTCCTTGAAGGGAAAGGGCCATACCAGGCACTCAGGTGCTGCAGCCCAGAGTTTGGTGGGCTGAGATAAGAGACAGTGCAGCCCAATCCACCTGGGATACTCACAACATGGAACAGGACCTCTCCTGCTCACACTGTGCAGGGTTCCAGGTGTGTTCGGGCACTCAAACTCTGGGCAGTGGGCAGAGAAAGCAAGGTTTCTCAATATATGAGTCACAAAACCAAACAGAAAACTGCCTCTGCAGCTGCTGGAGGTGCCAAGGACAAGGGGAGAGTTAAGCCCACCTCAGACAATGAGTTGCCCTTTTCTGGATAGAAGAGGAGCAGTTTTCCAGTCAGAATGACCAACTCCAGCCTGCTGCCAGCTCCTAGGAACTTAGAAAATGCAGTGGGAAGAAGCACTGCTATTTATGTAATGTCCCAGAGGTCTGACGCCAGCCTAAGAGAGACATGATCCAGAATCAGCTTCCGGGAATTTGAAGCATCCCTTTCTCGCTGCTGACTGTAAATGCAGTGATGTGGAGTGGGAATCTCAGCTGCAGGAGCTGATCCACTGCTGAAAAAAGGCACCCACACAAACGGATGAAAGGAGTAATTGAATCAGAAGGCAGCAGCAGGCACGAGGACGATTCTGTGGCTGGCTGGGGAGAGCTCTCAGTGTGCCACTTCTGAGGGGAGTTTTCCTGCCTGGGAGACTCCACACGGGTCACGCAGGGAAGGCAGGGTTCAGGATTGCCTGGGTGTGGGCTGCAGGGTTTCTCTGGTGGTTGAGCCAAGCTCCCTCTTTCTCTTCTGCTGAAATCTTCAGAGCACATCCTGGAGGATACACACCTGCAAGCCTCAGGAAATGATTAGGGAAAAAAAAACCAATTTAGCAAAGAGACAACCCGGGATATCAATTTGAGGAGACAGAATATATAAAATAGGTAATGCTTTCCTCAGCCACCTGTCTAAAATGATTCTTTGCACACTTCGCAATTTTAGTGAGCAAAGATCTATACATACCATGGCAAAGTGCACCCCCACAAAAATCCTGTATCCCTTTAAGCACCTGTGTACCTTCGAGAGACAGAATACCCAGAAATTGTAGTTGTGGATTCAGCTTTTTAATGCAGCCTACGGAGTTTTTCTACCCACATCCTGGTCAATTTCTTCTGAATTCAGGCGTTTCATTAATTTACATTTACTTGACAATCTTGAATGTAATCTTGCCTGTAATCCTGTAAAGCCTGGGACAATCCCACACTTTTCCTTAAACCCCTGGCTGCCTGTTGGGAGGAAACACAGAGGGCTCACGCATGCGAAATTAAGGAGTGTGAAAACAAGAGACTTGGGTAATGAAGGAAGCTTAAAGAATAAAAAGCACCTCTGCTTCTTAAACTGGTCTGGACATCTGGGCTGGTGGGTCAGGTGCACTCCAGAGACAAAGCAACCAATTGCTGTGTCCAAACCGAGAGGGACACAGTTATTACAGAATCACAGAATGTCTGTAATTGAAACGGACCCACAAGGATCATCCAGTCCAACTCCTGGCCCTGCACACACACCCAACAATCCCACCCTGTGCCTGAGAGTGTTGCCCAAGCGCTCTTGGAGCTCTGTCAGCCTTGGGGCCGTACCCATTCCCTGGGGAGCCTGGTCAGTGCCCCAGCACCCTCTGGGGGAAGAACCTTTCCCTGATATCCAGCCTAAACCTCCCGACACAGCTCCAGCCATTCCTTGGGTCCTGTCCCTGGTCACACAGAGCAGAGATCACTGCCTGCCCCTCCTCCTCCCCTCGTGAGGAAGCTGCAGAACTGCTGTGAGCTCTGACCTCAGCCTTCTCCAGGCTGAACAAACGAGCGACTTCAGCCGCTCCTCCTGTGGCGTTCCCTCTAGGATCTTCACCCATATTCTCACTATTGAATTAAAAAAAAAATATATTGAAGAGAATACCTTCCGCTCGGACGTGCCGGGGGGCTGCGGCCG